>JARKHS020032760.1:0-19703 GCA_030143305.2 Amblyomma americanum | reverse complement strand
ATTAGAGTTGTTCGCAAGGAAATCAGTTATCGGACTTCATAGTTGCCTTGCTGCCTTGGGGAGGGGAGTGGTTAGTGGTCAGAGCTTTTCGTCTCTTCCTTTTTCTCTTTTGTTAATTTATTGTATGCTTAAAATTTTCCTCTGTTTCCTTTGTTTCGTTGAATTCCCGGTATTTGTTTTTTCCGTGCTCTGCAGACTTTCTCCGTCCTCCCCTTCCTCCCTGTCATCCGCTTGGGCCAATAGAAAAAAAATTACACAACACAGTGCACCAAATTTTTTTTCTCCGCATGTTTACCTGATTCCAAAACCTCGGCTACCTGCTTGGTGGTAGTTCGTCCCATCGACGTTGTAGCAACAGCAACTGTGCATTGTGGAAATATTCCCTCACCTTGAACCCTTTTACAGACCATGGTGACGATGATTAATGTACCAAAGCGGGCAGTTCAGACATCATGAATAGTATGTTATGATATGGTATAGTACGGCATGACATGGCATGTTACGGTACGGTATGGTACGGTACGGTAGGGTACGGTATGGTACGGTATGGTATGTTGTGGTATGGTATGGTATGCCAGGCATGGTATGGCATTGTATGGCATGTTATGGCATGTCATGGTACGGTACGGTACCCCAAGCAGCACAGGTAATTCGCCCAATATTGGCATGGATGGTTTCACACTGGTCCTTTGCAGGCCCAACATTTGCCAATACATTACCAATATTGGGCCGATTACCTGTGCTGCTCGGGTTGGTATGGAACAGTATGGGACGCTATGGTATGGCTTGGTTTAGCATGGTATGCAATAATCGAGTTGTGGGATTAAATGCAAAGAAGCTCTAATGATGCTGCAGTGGAATCCGAAGAGTAAACTCAGGCTTGCTGGGGTTCCTTTTTGCCAACTGACATCTCCAGCAAGTCGATAACCACGCTAAAAAATCGAATCATGAAAATTTTGTGAAAACAGATTTGCATATTTAACTCTTTTGTTCTTGAGAGAGCTTGCAATACCAGGTGTGCAAATGCTTCAAACCTACAGAGCATGCAAGATAGTTGACATGCACACCACTATCTAGAAGTTGCTTGACTGCGTAAACGTAGTAAGCTCCAAGAAGAAGACACAATAGAGCGACGCAACAATTGGAAACGTTTTGGTGTTTGCTGCACATTGCGAAAGAATCGCCTTGCCGTGCACGGCTGCCCGCGCTTACAGCTTACCCCCCCCCCCCCCCCCCCACGGACACAAAAATGTGCTCAGAAAATATCCGCGCCCTTATCTACTAAACAACTTCACACCCTGAAGCGCTGCACGCAAAAAAAAAAATTCAGGTGGGGAGAGGGGCACTTTGTTTACCTAAGTGCGGTGAGGCGGAAGCCTTCAGTGCGGTATTGCTGCTTGTGTCACTGATGTGTGGTTAAGATGTTGATTAAGTACACAATTGTTTGTGAATCTTAAATGCTAGACGACACTAGAGGGCGTTTGGGAGGCATATGTCTGATTCGACTCCTTTCCGCACTCTCCACCGTCCTTATGCTAGACATAGACAGTCCTTACGCTAAGGAGAACTACATATGCGTTCGCAGAGAGTAGTCGAAACAGGCAATAAAGACAAAAAAGGAAGTAGCGTAGTCGTTAGTACGCTCGGCTGAGAAACGGAAGGATGGTGGTTCGAATCCCGCCGTGCACAAGAATTGTTTTTATTATCGAGCTAATTTAGTCATCGGTGTGTCATGACTTGAGACCGGACATGACCTGAGGCCGGACAAAGCCATGGCCGCAAGCATGAACCATTACAGGGTTTCTCTTTAGAAGAATCTAGGGGCCCAGTCTGTTTAGAAGCACCTAAAGACGTCGCGGGGACATAGTAACTTAGCCCGCCGCCAGCTTTGTCCGTCCTCACTTATGACGCGCGTTGTAGCATTTGGCAGGGCGTCTGTAGGTCTTTCAGCATACTTAGTGCGCATCTGCTGTGTCCCTGTATATCTTTTTGTTTCTTTTACAACCTGTCATCGCGTGCTTCTGAGGCATGCCGCGTAATCTGTTCTCTTTGTTCGATGAATTCTGGCAGTATACAGGTGAAGCAATGTAACTGTTTACAGTCTCTTCTCAGTTGCTTGGTCTTCCAGTTTTCACCTCTCCTACAAATACACGTGCAGCTAGACACGCGCTCGTAGGGAAACAAAAGCACAAGCAAAAAAGACATTGACTTACACATTCATGTGATGGCATTTGTTCAGAGCACAAAATTTTTCTAGGCAACGCATGGCTCTGCGACTGTTATTTTGCCTCCGTTAAAAATGCATCTTGGTGGTAGCAGCACTTCCTCGACTTGCCTCGACGGGAAGATGTTCCTTTCTTGAGTGATGTTATCATAGAGAGTATATATTGCCTCTTCCCACTGGAAGGGTTGCGAGTATGGCAACGTGCCTTGCGTATTGAGTTCAGCCGCTTATTCGCAGCTGCACTCTGTTTCTTTTCGAGATGAATGCTACTGCATAGGCATTTCATTACAGGTTAGCTTTTCTACCGGGGCAACGTCATCCGACCGTTCACATCAAAAAGCTTCCGAACTTCTGCGCTTTCGTATAACTCAGATAAGAATTTTGTTTTCAGCATTTCTGCCTTTCATTGCGTGTGTGAACCCATACAAGAGATAATGTTCGGCTGTTGTTTGCATTGTTTATATAACTTTCTTGGCGTTAGCAGGGAGTCCTCAACTTTTCCATGCATGCATGCATGACATAGAGTCGTACTGCGTGGTTCCCTACTCCAGATTCTTAAGTTGTCGCGCTTCATTTTTTGTTAAATCTACTAAGAATCTTCGTCCATACCGGATCTCGAGTACAGTCGCCCACACGCCAGTCTATAGCGCTCTAACGGCACACCGGGGAGAACGGGTGGGGGGGGGGGGGATGGAGACGAGGGGGAGGGGGCGGGGGACTGTTGGCCTAGGGCTCGAATCGTGATCTTATCATGTATGCACATTGCCATGGACTGTGTTTAACTCTTCATATCTTTGAAAGCAATTTCCGGTCCGCCAAGCAGCGGCGATTTTCATAAATACACAAAGCAGAGCGGCGTCCGAGCGCTCAAAAAAGTTATGTGGACATCTATACATGCGCACAATGCGACATCTTTCTGTCAAATTCCCCTCATTGGAGAGTTGTTAATTTTGCATCTCATTATTTTTTCTCGCTGTGGAACACGCGGCGATCATTCGTTCCGCCATTGCCGATGCCGGGTGGGCCATGCTTGTGCCTTACTTCCTTTCATGCTGTTTCTATGAACGAGAAGCCACGTGCTTTCTTACATCTTGTATATAGTAATCGCCAACTCCACACGTGCCGCTCTTTGCGCACGGCACGAAAACATCTTTTTTCCGCGTCAGTGTTTTATTTTCAGAGAGCTGGAGCACCACTGCATTACTCAGTCAAGCTTTACAAATTCATTGCCGTGTAACGAACACCGCTGAGCGTAGCAAAAGCAGAAATGCCATTGCTCACTTAAAATGAATGTATTTAAAAATGGGTTCTTATGCTTGTATTGAACGCAGGACGATGTTCTTCGAGTGGTCTCACAATTTTAGCCCTAGTTATAGAGCAATAAACACTAGCACTAGAACAGTCGCTTTTCAATGAATCGTTAAGAAGAAGTACTGACCACCTAAACATATAAACATTCGGCTTCTCTCGACTAGCAAAAATAATTCACGCGGTGACAGCTTATATAAAATAAAGCAAAAAATTAAACAGCAAAGCAACGATGAATACATAGCTTCAAATGCGTCACGCAGGACCTGCAGTTGAGTGGTTGAAGTATCGCCGGCTGAATGATAAGATGAAGTTAAAAGTGAATATAACGTGATCTTTAGTTAAAATACACCGTTTGCATGTAGAACTTAAGTAAACTTTCGAAAACTCAAGCACGACCTTTTGGGAGACTTAAACGTAAAGGCGCATTGGCTACGGCGGCTCAAGGCTGCAGAACTACCTTCCCCGCGTGAAGCTACAGCTAGCAATTATTAGGCACTTAAAAACGATCCTCCTAAAAATGCTCGGCAAAAATGCGGCGGGGACACCAGCAGAGATTTCTTGCAATATTATGTTAATTTCGTTGAAGTGATTATGTGTGGCCGCCTATCTTGCCTTTAGCAAAAATGTATTGTATTTATTTTTCGCGAAATGGGGACAAAATACATAGAATGTTGCATTGTAAGAACAAGGGTATTTATTATAAATGCGTTATATGAGCTAATTAACAAGTGTGTTATAATAATTAATTAGTTTTGGGGGAAAAGAAATGGCGCAGTATCGATCTCATATATCGTTCGACACCTGAACCGCGCCGTAAGAGAAGGGATAAAGGAGGAAGTGAAAGAAGAAGGGAAGAAAGAGGTGCCGTAGTGGAGGGCTGCGGAATAATTGCGACCACCTGGGGATCTTTAACGTGCACTGACATCGTACAGCACACAGGCGCCTTAGCGTTTTGCCTCCATAAAAACGCAGCCGCCGCGGTCGGGTTCGAACCCGGGAACTCCGGATCAGGAGCCGAGCGCCCTAACCATTGAGCCACCGTGGCGGGCAATAACAATTATGTACGTTATAAAATTCAAGATTACGATATATAATTCATCATAAAATTGCGAGCAACTAAGAAAAAGCAATTATCATTTTATTTTTTTGGCAGGGACGAAATAATTGAAGTTAATACTGTTATTTTTTTCAGTCCACAGACATTTGGCTTCAGTTGCATAAGGTATCGCATTTAATCCACCGTTAATAGTAGTAGTAGTAGTAAAAGACTTTTATTCGACCATAATTTATAGGCAGAGCATGTCGACCGCCTGGGCGACCAGAAGCCGCTGTTCTTCTTCCCCTTCAGCGCCAAGCCAGTCGAGCCAGGTGGTGATGGATAGAAAGGGTGGGGGGAAGGAACCCGACTGCTGAGCAGCCGGGCAATAGAAGAGGCAATGGGCCAGGTCCGCATAGATACAGGGGCAGTTGGGACAGGAAGGGTCCGATCGATAGCGATAGAGGAAGAGGCGGGACGGGGTGATAACTGCATTCATCTGAATGTGCCGAAGAAGGCGAGACTCCGGCACCGTGAGTGATGGATGAGGGGGAGGGTAAAGGCGTTTGTCGAGGCGGAGCTCAAGGTAGACCTCTTTTATGGTGCGGCGAAGGGTGAGTCTCCCACCGTCCTCCGAGGGCTTGGGCCAGGGGATCAACGGTGCCCGGAAAAGTGTGTCGCGGGCGAGCTGATGGGCCAGCTCATTGCCGTCAATCCCTGAATGCCCAGGGACCCAGCGGAGGAAAACGATGGAAGGCTGCAGTGCGGAGACCGCTCGTTCGACCTCCTGTTGGAGAGAAGGGGTCAGGGTGCGTTTCTGTATGTGGTGTATAGCGGCTTATGAGTCTGAATAGACTGTGTACTCTTGGAGAGAGGGAAGGAGGGCAAATGACTGGAGGGCATGCGCAATGGCGAGGACCTCGAGGGACAATGCGTCTGGAGGGTGTAGATACGGCCCGCTGGTGTGGGTTTCAGGAGCAGGGAGGTGTGGATGGTACAGGGCGTAGCCGCAGGAACCTCAAGGAGCCACGAAGGAGGCATCCGTGTAAGCTACACCCTGGGTATCAAAGAGAGGGGAATGGTGCTGTGCGGCCGCATGACGACGTCCGGCGTGCAGGACGGGGGACATGTTGGTCGGGAGGGGAAGGATACGAAGATTGGGAGCGGGGGTGGGAATAGGAGAGGTAAACGGGGAGATTGGAATGGGCGAGATACCCGCTTGAGTCAATAACCACTGACCCTGACGGGTAAAGGAAAGCCGGGCAAGCTGCGAGTCACGATGGAGACTGAGAAGAGAACGAAGAGGATGGAAGAGGCCTGTGGCAAAGAGCTTAGTGGTAGAGGTAGTGATAGGGAGGTTGAGAGCTGCCTTGTAGAGGCCCACAAGGGCAGTCTCGAGAGCGTTAAGTTGAGTCTGAGTGAAGGAAGCGTAGGGTGCAAAGTACAAGACCTTGTTGAGGGCCAGCGCGTGGGCAACGCGGCACGCGTGAGCCTCGTGGAGACCTGAGCGTCGAGTGACCACGCGCCGCAGGAGGTGAGTTACAGAGTGGCAGGTGGTGACAGCGCGGTGGAGGGCTTGCACATTCTTAGCCGCATGCAAAGGGAAGTCAAGAACTTTGCACTGTGTGACGACAGGAATGGGAGAGCCAGAAAGGTGGAGAGAGACGAAGTGGTTGTGTGAGCGCTGGTAGGAGGAATGGTTGAGAAGGAGAAGCTCGGATTTCTCAGGAGCAGGAGAGAGGCCAGCGGTGGTGAGAAAGGAGTCGATGAGATCTAGGCCACGTTGCAGGGTGTCCTGTACGTGACCGAGAGAGCCAGATGAACACCAGAGATTGATGTCATCGGCGTAAAATATACGATGCAGGTCGGCAATTTCAGCTAGCTGAGAGGCGAGAGGGGCCATAGCGAGATTGAAAAGGGTAGGAGAGAGAACAGCACCTTGAGGAGTGCCACGGGTGAGGTGGTGTGGGTTAGACAAGTGGGTATCTACTCGAAAGCGAGCCACACGTTTAGAGAGGAATGAGCGGATATAGGAGTACATGCGGGAGCCACAATCCAAAGAGGCGAGTTGAGAAAGGATGTGATCGTGGCAAACACCGTCAAAGACCTTGCGACCATCGACAGTCACAAGTGCGTAAATTTGAGTGGGTGTAGGGGACAGGAACGTTTGCTGGAGAATCAGAAACATGTCCTGTGCACAGACGCGGCGTCGGAAGCCGATGAGAGAATGGGGGAAGAACTCCCGTGCCTCAAGAAAATCAGAGAGGCGAGTCAGAGCCATTCGCTCAAGGGTCTTACCAACGCACGACGTCAGGGAGATTGGGCGGAGGTTAGAGAGAGAGGGAGGTTTGCCCGGCTTTGGAATCATAGAAATAAGGGAGGATGTCCAGGAGCTCGGCAAGCAGCCGCTCTCCCAGGCCTCATTGTAGGTTTGAAGGAGGAATTCTTTGGCGCAGTCAGGAAGGTTACGAAGTGTGGTGTATGTAATGGCATCCTCACCGGGAGTCGAGCGTGTAGCATTAGCAGCCAGAGCAGATTCGAGCTCCCGGAGAGTGAAGCATTGGTCCAGATCGGGGTTAGGTCCACCTGAGTACACCGGGTAGGAGGGTGCCAGAGGGGGCGGGAGGTAGAGAGAGGCGAGTTGATCAAAAACTTCGGAGGGAGTCCCCTGAGTGAGGGCTTTAGCTAGAGTGGGAGCAAGGGCAGGCTTAGTGCCAAGGAGGGATTTAAAGAGAGACCATGCGGATCGCGAGTGCAATGCAGAATCAAGGCCATCACAAAGAGCACTCCAACGAGAGTGCTCGAGGGAGGCGCAGTGGGCGACGATCTCAGCCCGCAGAGCAATGATCCGGGAGGAAAGTTGGGCTGTTGTAGATCGTGGGAAATGCGCTGCTGCTCTCGCTGCTGGCGTTCCAGCATTGCGAGCCGGAGGTCGAAGGAGCGGCTCGCGTCAGTCAAGGATGGAGAGGGTGGTGTAGTGGAAGAGAGGGACGCTGGCACCGAGGATCCTTTAACTATGGCGGCGAAGGGGCGTGGTGGTGACGTGATCGGAGCTGATGGATATTCATGATTAGAGGAGGAGGAGGAGGAGGAGGAGGGGGTGGTGGGTTGAGTGGCCCGGCGAAAAGCTAGGCGTCGGAGGTAAGCAGCTTTAGCACACTCGCGTTGTTTAGCAAGGAGGAAGGGGCAAGTGGGGTTGAGGGAGGGGTGGGTGTTCACCTGGCAATGAACGCACCAGGGCTGGGCACACACATGAGCGGAAGGGTCAGCGGGTAGAGGAGCAGCACAGCGACGGCACTTTGCCGGAACGCTGTGCTGGGGGCATTGGTGGGCGCGGTGGCCTAGAGTGAGACAACGGGTGCAGGTGGGAGGCTTAGGTTTATGAGGACGGCACCGGAAGGCAACGCGTTTGAAATATACAAAGTGGGGGATGACAGTACCAGCGAACGTTATGAGCACTGATTGAGTGGATCCCATCATGCGAGCAGCGAGAATATCTGTTTTGAAAGATTCTAGATCATGCATGAGCTCATCAGGAGTGAAGTGGCCACCAGCGTTATGGATGACGCCGAGGCATGAGATGGGAGGATGGGGGGAATAAGTTTTGATGCTGACAGGCTTACCTTGAAGGTGAAGGTGCGTGATAGAAAGTAGGAGGTGGGCGGTGAGAGGAGAATGAGTTTTTAAAAACACAAGGCTTTGGGCTTGACTGGCCTGAAGGGTGATGTCTGCACTGGTCTTGGAGGAAAGTTGTGCAGCGGAGGTGGCTGCAGCGAGCACGTCGTAGAGAGGCAGCTTGGGATTGAGGGTACCAGGAGGGAGTTGTATGCCAACAGTGATGAGCTCGGAGCGGGGTCGGGTGGCGGAAGCAGGCTTACGGCTGGCACCGATGGTGCTCCAGCCGATTTCCGGGGATGGAGTGTCGTCTACCGGGGACGCCATGAAGTCCATGTCTGCTGACGAATCGTCAGCCTGAGGCGCAATCTCCGACGCTGGTGCCGGGCTGCAGGTCTTGGTGTCAGCGGGTAATGTGGCTGGTGTAGGCGCGGCGGCACCGGCGGCGTCGACGAACGCAGGCGGCTGCGACGCGTCTATGGGCCCAAAGGTGTTGGCGTCCCTTAGAGCGTGGAGTTGGCTAGCAGTGGACGCTGCGGCGACGACGAACGCTGCCGGCTGCGCCGCGGCCGTCGATCCGGAGCTCCCAGCGTCGCTCACAGTGTTGGTTGCGACAGGATTTTGCACGGTGGCGTGGGCGGTTGGAGTAGGCCCCGCGGTGGCGGCATCAGTGAGTCTGGGCCGCAGGGGCTTCGTCAGACGCTGCATTGCAGAGGTGCAGGCACGGCGCGTTAGGGTTAGCAAGGCGCCGCGCCGCTTCAGACTTTTGGAGGCGCTTGGAGGGCCAGCCCGGCAGCGGGCCGTGATGCCGATGGCATCCACGTGCTTCGGAAGCCTTCCGGAAACGATGGAGAGGAAATCCAGGGGCGGGTGAAGCCCTGGACTAGGCCAGGGGCAGGTGAAAGCGGAGCACGATAGGCAGCCAGCTAACCAGGGCGGCGCCACCTAGCGGGTTTCCCACCGTTAATTATGAACCTGCGTCGGCGCGAAGAGATCAGCTTCACTGGACATTGCGCGGGAGCACTATGCAATCGCCGCTTTTTAGAGCGAGAGTTCTACACCTCGAGGTATAACTTCCGGTTTCGATGTGGATTAGGAAATGACCTTCAATGCCTCAAAAGGTGAAACCTAACTTGACTGCTTGGTGGTATGGCCGAAGCTATGGTATTATGGCGACGTGATCTTATGACTATGACCATTGGGTACCTGTCTTGGAACTTTGACCTCGAGTCTTGACCTTGGAATTTGATTAGAAGCATCGGCGACCATGCTTAACAGAGCTTTCGCTTGTATAGCTAGCTTCAAGCCACTTTAAACACCAGCCATTTTTTACTATGCTATCGCCGCAGCCGATCAGGCCTCGTTCTAAACTGCAACACTGTCTCGCGCCTTGTGGATTGCACGTCGTCGTCGTCAACATCTACCTGCGCGCCAATGTCACGAAAGGAAAGGACACGCACATAACTGGCTCCCTCAGACAGTATACACCTCAATCGAGCATTGAGCAATGCGACGGTAGTGACAGAGAGATTTGCCCTGCTTACTTATGCGCTGACAACGTTCCGGCAGAGACGCGGAACTGCTGCAATAGACCGCCGGCGTTTATTTGCGTTCGCGTGGACGACGCCGTAGACGGCGTTCTTTTTGGCCCTCCGCGGTGGCTTAGCGGCATGGCGCTCGACAGCTGATCCGGAGTTCCCGGGATACAACCCGGCCGCGGCGGCCTCGTTTCGATGGAGGCGAAACGCAGAGGCGCCCATGTGCTGTGCGATATCAGTGCTCGTTAAATATTCTCAGGTGGTCGATATTATCACGGAGGCCACATACGTTTCGCTACAGGCTATAGGCTGCATTCGTTTTGTACTGCGAGTCTGAAGGTTTCTTTTTTACGCGGTAACAGCTCAAGGGTAGTTCAGCAAGCTTTGCAATTATACGCGCTTTACTAATTGGGATGTGATGCTGTAACTTTATTCCGTCTAGCTCTCGGTTCTGGCGGTTAGTTGCACTCACCGAGTCGTGAAAGGAGCAAGGGGTTACCAATCGGTGATGATCAAATGTCCATGGAGGATCTCTATCGCAAGAATATGGAAGCAACAGTTTTGGTCTTGATATAAGCTTCGATTTACCGTTGTGCCAATTCAGTAGAGTGCCGATCTGAACAAATTTGGAAGCTCACCATATAGTATAGCAGTGCGCAAAAAACTTAGTTGTATCTCTGTTCCGGAAACTTTGACGTAGTATCCAGTACCTGTTTAACGTTTTATAATGAAGAGGCGGAAGTTCAGCAAAAAAATCAAGGACAATGCTTCACTTTAGCAACTATTGGCGGTAAGCTCAGTTCCAGGAAGTACATGATGTTAGCAAACTAAACAGCACTGATCTGAAGCCTTGCTATTCCTGTATTCTCATGATTTCTAGTGCTCGTGTGTTGGTAATGGTCAGATAATGTAGTTATGCAGTGGTGTTTATTTCTCTAGTTCTGCTCTGTGGGGTTCAGTCGGGCAAGGCCTTTGGTCGGCTGGTGCCAGCCATATATGCAGGTTTGTCATGCAACTTCTGCGTAGCCGTCGAAGCTATTAGCTATTAACCTCAATTGATGACGTCTTTGAGGCAATGAAATCTTCAGAGACAGAGACGCCGACAGACGGAACTCGGCATTCATAAAACTGCCTCTTCTTAATGTTGTTACCATGCTTCCATATGCGCAGTATGGAACCAGCTTAATTATATTATGATGAGGCAACATCTAGAATGCTGACACAAGAAACAGGAGGAGCGCAGTTAATAAAGTAGGTACCAATGTGAAAGTACCGATACTTTGAAACAAAATATGCAGGGAGGGGACTTGAGACAGATTACGTCTTTTATTGTGAGAAAGTAAACGTTACGCCACGAAAACAAATCTAATATTCGGTTGTCTTAGGTACATATATATGCGAAGTCGTCCTTCATTAGGTTTCTCGCGAAGAAGATTATAGCCATAAAAATGGCGCTTCAATTGGCAACGTTTCCCCCAGAATACATCACATCATAAAGAACCCTAATGGAGCATACAGTGCATTTCATTGCTCTGTTGTTTAGTTCGGTCTCTGCGGTTTTTGTTGCATTGTAAGGTGCACGTTGCGAAACACTCTCTAGTACTTAGGCTAAACGCCATTATGTGGTGCACTACTTTCTAAAAAAAAAAGCCGACGATTCTCTGGCATATCAAGATGACCAAGACCGCTACGAACTCATACCGCATGTTCGTTTGATAATTAAATAAGTGGCAATAATATTTAGCACGGACATCAAGTGGAGCACATTTCTTCACTTAGGGACGCAGAGACCAGTATAATCGTGGTCGGAACAGAGCAGAGGCGTTTTCGAGAGATTGAAAGCAATTATGATGTAACGCAATGAAACAGACATTTAAACTCAAGTGCTTGCGGACATTAATGAAAACGTCACAATAATTGTGACATTAAGCTTAGTCAGAGCGCCACTGTACTTACATAATTGCTCCAATTAAGTGTTACGATCTTGTTGCTCTTGCTCAGCATGGAGGACCGCAATCCAAGAGGTTTTTGATGACTATAAAACAAGCTTGCCTATAGCCTCAGGAGTGAATTTTTCATGCTTGTTTACTACGCTAGCCAGAACAGTGTCGTTTTATTGATACTGAGAACATTTGCTGTCCAGAATGAGGTGCCTTATTTGCTTTATTAGGCTTTGTCTAGAGCATTGTAGGCAATGCCTAGACGGGTATGCAACCATCTTTTTAGGTTACGAATAATACACAGTTCTTATGATTGCAAGCACTCAGCAGTGAGAAATAAGTTTAATAGGAACACGGGGGGTCGATAGCAACCATATAAATGTTAAAGTCAGGAATATTACATAATTTTGATAGCTGTAATTGGCGAACGGTGGGAACTAGGCTTACTACGAAAATGTGTGAGCTGTAGAAACGATCTAAATAAAGCATTTATTTTTGGTTAAAAATCTACAGTTAGGTGCACTTCGAAAGAAAGAGCCTACCGCGGCCTTACGTTTCAAAAAATATGTCGTTCCGACATTTTGTTCAAAATAATGTCTTGTGCCAAGCATCATAAATCGTGCAGTAGGTGCTACAGTTTGTGAATATATAGAACTGCATTCAAAAGGCACCAAGTCAATAGGAATGAAAAGACAAACGTGTACAACGGTAATATCTTGAAAGATATTTACTTTCGGGAGATCCAGCCAGAGTGGACCCATAAATTGGATAAATTAGGTACTTTTGGTGCATCTACGCCTCTAGTTGTGGTTGCAATGCGCTTTCAATGCAAGACTTAGAAGCTGGTGGTGTGTCTTGAAAGAGGTTACAATTGCTTTCTCAAGCCAACCACAGTCTCCCTAGTATTGAAGGGCGGAGTACGGCGCCTTCGTTTGATTGGGCTTAATGCAAATGGTCCATTTTTCTAAGCGCTTTCAATAGGCGGACGCGGGGCCTCAATATTGCCCGAACGTACACCCGCGTTGGGACGAAAGCTGTTTGAGCAAAAGAGCGTTCGCCGTCAACGTTAATCCAAGATGTAAGAGGACCTTGCGTTCTGCGCATGCGCACTTCGACGCACCAAACTTCTTGGTGACACCAAGGCTTGGGGCCACCTGTGCTAAAACTCCCTATTATCTCCAACTTAATATAACGCACACGTCCCTCTCATCTTTACCGCTAATACGGTATGGCGGTCTTGAATCTCATGGGTACGTGTGCGTGCGTCCCGTCAGCCTCGTGCTCAGCTTTGCTGCATCACGGACTAAAATCAGTGATCTCTCACTCTTGTAGCAGTAAATGTGGGCGCGTACTTTCGTACGGAGATATATCGCAGAACACATATTTATGTGGTCTGTGTGCTCTTTCATATCCGAGTACCACTCGGCTAAGATATGTATAAGCTACCCCCAGCGGCAGTTCTGCGAAAAAGCGCCATGACTTGATCCATGCCAAGTGCCTCTCGTTAAGAGTTTCGCTAAGTACGAAACTGATGAACGCTGGGAATCTCCAGTGTAATATTCGGTTACGACTTGTGCAGCGTTGCCGCACGGCTATTCTGGTTGAGTCGTGCATAAGCCGAGATCAAGCTTTGTTTAGACGAAAAATACTAATTATCCCGTTTGTGGCTTTAGTTACTTTATATATTGGGGCATTTGCTTGGCGGTATCCTTAATAACACGTGAGGAAGAACGATTATTAGTTCCGTTTTCTTCGACTCCTGTTATTAATTACGCCATGAAGGGCATGCTGTGGCAGTCAGACATCGTTAGTTTCTTTCACTAAATGCCTGTTTAAATAATCAAAACATGACAAATTAGCTCGAATCGACGACAACAAAGATACAAGAATGCTCTGTTTTCACATTTAGAATGAAGTCGCATTTTGTACTTTGCTTGAGACAAAACAGGATTATAATAATAATAATAAATTTTTTTATTTTCTCATTCCAATACAAATGCGGGCCTGCCAAAGCCTTAGAAGGCTTGAGTGGCAGCGCCCGGCAGCAGACGGCACAAAACTCATGCACCGAGCACACAAACAAAAACAAAAAAGGGGGGGTGAGAAAACTAAAATGAATTCGAAAAGCGCGGTCGCAAAAAATACACACAAGCAGAGAGCAAACAAACAAAGAAAACGAAGAAAAATGTAAAATCATAGTATCAAAACAGAATGCTGGAGCTAAAAACGTAGTTGAGAACAGACGGAACATAATGTTTTCGCAGACGCTGGCCGTACCGGGTTCGCAATCTAGGCACGAGAAAACGATCACGAGTTCGCAGATCTTTGACCGGAATATATGGTGTACAAAAATCGCTTGTCCAAATATGCTTAAAAACTACTGATTCAGAAAAAAAGGTGAGAGAAGTCAGGCATGTGTAATAGTTCAAAAACGCTACTACCTTCATTTCGCGCCTTACCATATAAAACTGATTTAAGGATAGATTTCAGAATGCTGTTGACCTTCTAGAACAATAGGTGCTCGAATAGTTGAGCATTCTCTTCGGAATAGACACCGCATAAACGTATTAGACAATTCTGTGTGATGTGCACTAAAAACCAGCATTTAAAGATCAAGATACGTTTTTGGCATAGTCTAGCTAGAGTGCGACTTAATTCACCTTGCCTACTGCCTTCTGTCAAGAATCAATACTCAGGTTTTGTTAACATCTTACTCGCAGGTGTTGTTGAGACTCGCAACATGTCTGTCTTGCCTCGCGTGTTCCTAAAAAGAACACTCAAGGGAAATGCCGCCGCCGTGGCGCGGTGGTTATGGCGCTCGTCTGCTGACCCGAAAGACGCGGGTTCCAACCCAGCAGCATCGGTGGAATTTCGACCGAGGTGAAATCCTGGAGGTTCGTGTACTGTGCGATGTCAGTGGGCGTAAAGAACCCTAGGTGGTCGTCGAAATTTCCGGAGCCCTTCACTCCGGGGTCCCACGTAGTCAGAGTCGCTTTGAGACGTTAAACCCTCATGAACCAAACAAACCAAACCGAGGAGAAACTTAGGTCTGCTTGTACAAAAGATATTCCTGATTTTGAAAAGGAATTCTTTTGTAATTTAAAGAGAAGCTTTCATAATCTAAAAAGGCACAGAAAAGAATTACTGTTACTGCCCCCTATTTCTTTTCGCAATGAAACTGCGGTGGCGAGAACAGAATAGCGCGGATCCTTGAGGTCATACTTCACAGTCATTTACTTTGTAACGGTAATCACGGAGTATATTTCATGCCTGACGACCCAAGTTTCAATTCAATGGCGGGAAATAGAGAATCTTACAATATATTTTTATTACGAAATGTATTGGGTGCTCTTTAAATCAGTGTCCGCTTAAGTTTAAGAATTTTTAGCTCTCGTTCCTGTGTCAGGTTGAACTAATAAGCGCTCACAGAAACCCCACAGACGACGAACTTAATCTTTAAGACGCCCGTGAGCCCCAGTAAGCAAGGCGCAGAAGAGAAATCTAAAAATAGCCTGAAAGCCGGGAGGTTCTTAGTGAGCTAATCGGATTATCGATTTAGAGAGGTCTCGGTTGTAATCTTACCAGTCGTTATCACACATTAACGAGGCTCAAGAGGCAGTACCAAGCTCAGTTAAAGTCGTGCCCTTTGTTACCAGCGACCTTTCGCTTACTCAGTCGTCCTAAAATAGTAAAAAAGCTCAGACAAAATGCCTGCAATAACAGTTTTCCCATTGATTAAAATTCCACGCAGAAGTCCTGTTTACTGGAAGAGACTTCCTGTGGTCCGACGGCAACTTGAAATGAATACCACACTTTGAAACTGAGTAACTCTGGCGCGTTTGTTCGGAAAGCCCGCCACATCTGTTCTGTGGAAAGGAAGCACAAATGGGCCGTCTTTCACACAACACGTTGCCTTCCTCAGCTAAATACTACAAGTTCGCTTTGGCTAATGAGAAGACAAATTCACGAAGGTATGCGTGAGTTATGGCCGTTCTCAATGACCCGGCGTCACTCGGTAGATTCCTATGGCTGTAGCTGGCGGCAAACGTGGCTACGGCCAGACTGTAGTCCCAAAATTAACGGTGAAAACTAGTCACGCAGCGTTGTTACACGCTAGCAGCTTTGAGAAATGGGCCCGTAATTGGCGCCACCTGTAGCCTGCTTTTTCGTGCCAGCAAACTACACCTGGGATAAAAATTAATTTGATGTTGATGATGGATGTTTATGACTCAAGGGCAACTGTGGCCAAAGAGCGCCATGGCACAAGGTGTTTTTCGATTACTCAAGGTGGGGTCAAAGACCCATTTCCCAAGCATTTCATCCTAAAGAAGCCGAGCACCAGGCAGGGGAAAGCTTGTGCTGATTGTATCACCGGTGGGTACCCGGCGGCACTGGGGATCGAGCCCCTCACCTCCCGCATACGAGGCGGATGCTCAACCACTTGGGCACCGCTGCGGTACGTGGCCAAGTCATCATAAAATCTTAAAATCATAAATCATAAAAAGGATTTTACTGCGAAAACGCTATTCCGATGGGTAAATGCCGCGCAAGGTCTTGCGATGTTTGCATGCTAGCGGTGTTTGTGGGCTTGCACTAAGTGAAAAAAATACATAAAAATAATACAAACAAATATCCGCGACTGGGAGCCGAACCCGAGGCGGTGTGAGCAGATCACATTCGCTGGTCACTGCGCGACAGCACCAAGACACCGCTGCAGCTGAGCATGCCTCATGTTAAACTACAATGCACTTTCTCGCTCTTTATTTCACATCGACTTGTTCATTAACCAATGATACTATCAAATAAATATTTGCGCATTGAGCTATGGGGGAGGTTGTGGCAGAGAGATGTCTGCTTATGTGTTCGCGTGGAGAACGTCGTGGCAAAAACAAGCCACAAGAGCAATACGGGTTGGTGTTGACAACATTACTGCAGAAACACGGTATTGGAGGAGCATAGGCCGCCGGCCTACATTGGGTAAATTGTCATTGACGATGCAAAAAAAAACAATAATATGAGACGCGCATAACTGGCTTCCTCGGTCAGTGCACACCTCAATTACGTTTTCATATACGTGGCGGTGGTGTCCACCTGCAAAAAATGTGCTTTCGCACGATATTTCAGGCTTAGCGATGCTAAACCACCAGCCATTTTTTTGCAATAGCTGATCGCATTAGAGCTTGTCTCATTATCGTTAAGATCAGATCGCTCTCTAGTGTTATCACCACATTATGCTTAAAATATGTCAGCAAACGAAAGCAACCTCGTCACTTTTATTTGAAGGAAGGAATAGTAAACATCTATATTAACAATCGTTTCTAATCAGTAAGCTTTGGCGTATACCGCTTATAAATGTCGTTCGTGAGCACAAGCATGACGTTTTCCTATATTATCGCAACTTGAGACCATAAACTTTTCACTGCACTCAATTAGCCACTTTAAAACCCCCTTCGACGTTTCACCGATGAAATTTGGTTCCGCTCAATTAGTCACTGCGGCCTCAGGAAGGCCAACAAGCCAGGTTTAAAACAGTACACGGACGGGTATTTTTTTCACACATATGCACAAAATTTGTTATAAAGTGTAAAACACGGTATATATTTTATTTTTTATACCCTACGATTTTTGATTCGCAGCCCGAGGGACTAGATTTGATATTGGTTTTTAGCGCTAGAGCTGGGAAAAAAATTTCACTGTAAAGTGTGAAACACTGCAAGCTCATGACATATAAAATTTTACTCTGTTGAGCCAAACCGAGATCTCGAAACTTACTCGAAGCCCCGCACTTTTGAATTTAAACTTATTTCACTTTCATTTTAAAGGGTTTAACATCTCAAAGCGACTCAGGCTATGCAGGGTGCAGTATTGGCGGACTGCGGATAATTTTTACCTCCCGGGTTTCTTTGACATGCACTGACATCACACAGTACGCGGCCCTCTATCATTTCGCTTAAAAAAATGCGACCGCCGCGATCAGGATCAAAAAAGAGTCTCGTCGGTCAGCAGCCGAGCGTCATGACCTCCGAGCCACCGAGGCGGCTTTTCGAAATTACACCACGCCGTCCTGTTCTCAACGGGAGCGTACGTAAGCTCGCCGCAGGAGATGGGCAGACGGCACGGTTGCGCGACATGTGCACAATGGTAAGAGAGGCCTTGAATGTCAATGCAGCTTTTTGTAGTCTTGTAAATCTTTTGCGCGTAATGCTTGGAATCCTCTTTGAGCGCAATATGGATAATGATGTCCCACGTCAGCAGTTCTCGAAGGCAAACAAGAAGTGGGTGCAAGCAAATTAAGTGCTTTGTAGGTTTTTGATTTAGTAGCAACAGAACTTACAACTAATGAGAAAAAACTAAAAAAGTGTTTTATTCCGGTTAATGAAGATTGTAGGCATGTTATGAGCGTGAACACTGGAAAAAGGTCATGTTATATTCTTCTAAATTTTCGAGCCTACGCATTCACTGGTGCAAAAACGCGACCGAGGACGGGGAGTGAATTTTCACCTCTTCCGAGTGTACAGTCGGCTGCTGTGGCAGCGTTCATTAGCACGACACAATGGAGCCGCTGAACCTGACACCAATTTCTCGTTAACGTGAGCCGTTTTTCCTCAGGCGTATACGGGTGTAATCTATTTTTTTTTGTTTGGAGTCAGTTGAGATCAAATAATCGACTATCTTTGCTGGCTTTTATCAGTCCGAGCAACTGGATATTTTTTTTCTCAGCTCTCTCTTCGGCTCTGAATATGGTGGAATAGGCGCACACTGCGGCTTGTCTCAATAACTTAAGACGATCCAGACAGGGCTCTCATTGTTACAGCCATTTGCTCTCTGGCTTCATTAAGGCTTATCTCAATTACAGAAAGAGATACCGCTTACAGAGAACCATGTTTAGTTGGAAAGGAAGGTAAAGGTGAATTGCAGAAGTTTGTGCATGGGTGGGTGCGTGCGTGAGCGCGTGCGTGTGTGTGTGTGGGGGGGGGGGGGGGGGCACGGGTATTCAGTTGCCGCCATCTCCTACTCAATATGAAAAATTTTCGTGCTTTAGTGTTCGTTAAAATTGACTCAGGATGTTTGTCCTCACCGTCCACTTCTATTTGGAGACAATGCAAAATCGTTCTGTAGCCTAGCCGCCAAATCCCTCCTGACAAGGTTGATTATTTCGTTCCAGTTTTTCCCTTTATCGCCTTCAAACACAAGCCGATGCTGTATTCCGCTAATACCGATGTCGGCCAGCCGCACACTTGCGCCTGACATTTCTTTTGCGCAGGTTTTGCTCATAAGAACTCATGTGCTTTTTCATCACGTATATCGTCAAGGCCGACTTCACACGAACTGCTCTCTCGAGCACAGTGGGATCTTTTCCATGCGTCAATGTTCTAAGTTCCAAGAACTAGGGTGACACTGCATTACTGGGTCAAGCCACACAGATTCACCGCGGCGTAGAGAGTACCGTTAGGCCTAGAAAAAGCAGCAATGTCCATGCCGTGCTAATTTGGTTGAAATGAATACGTGCGGCCGCCTATCTTGCCTTTGCCAAAAAAGATTTTATTTATTTTTTGTGCATCGAGGGTGAAAGTTAGAACATGTGTCACTCTAAAAATAAATAAGTTCAATATAAATGCATGAATGAAATAGAATATATAATAAATGAGTATGGTTAAACATTCAGCTACATAATTCAACCGAAACTTCTGGCAACAACAAATAGGCAATAATCACTTTACTGCACTATGACCTGGCCAAAGACATTTGCAAATATTATTATTTTTTTCCACTGCCGCTAACCTGTATTTTAGTTACAGAACGTATCGTATTTCATGCACCCTTATCTGTACCGGGTCACCTACGAGTATTAGATGGAGGTCACTTGCTGTTGCCACAATTAAAATTTCGGCTAAAGGCTAAATTTTCTGGCCCCACTATTTGGGAAACAGACTGCGATGGCATATGATAAATTAAGTAGGCGGTCTTGAATGCTAGATTATTGCTACTTGCAATTACTTACTTCACACTCAAAGGGCCTAGTGGTTTTGGGAATTTCG
>JARKHS020032759.1:0-72867 GCA_030143305.2 Amblyomma americanum | reverse complement strand
AATGCCGCCGCCGTGGCGCGGTGGTTATGGCGCTCGTCTGCTGACCCGAAAGACGCGGGTTCCAACCCAGCAGCATCGGTGGAATTTCGACCGAGGTGAAATCCTGGAGGTTCGTGTACTGTGCGATGTCAGTGGGCGTAAAGAACCCTAGGTGGTCGTCGAAATTTCCGGAGCCCTTCACTCCGGGGTCCCACGTAGTCAGAGTCGCTTTGAGACGTTAAACCCTCATGAACCAAACAAACCAAACCGAGGAGAACCTTAGGTCTGCTTGTACAAAAGATATTCCTGATTTTGAAAAGGAATTCTTTTGTAATTTAAAGAGAAGCTTTCATAATCTAAAAAGGCACAGAAAAGAATTACTGTTACTGCCCCCTATTTCTTTTCGCAATTAAACTGCGGTGGCGAGAACAGAATAGCGCGGATCCTTGAGGTCATACTTCACAGTCATTTACTTTGTAACGGTAATCACGGAGTATATTTCATGCCTGACGACCCAAGTTTCAATTCAATGGCGGGAAATAGAGAATCTTACAGAATATTTTTATTACGAAATGTATTGGGTGCTCTCTAAATCAGTGTCCGCTTAAGTTTAAGAATTTTTAGCTCTCGTTCCTGTGTCAGGTTGAACTAATAAGCGCTCACAGAAACCCCACAGACGACGAACTTAATCTTTAAGACGCCCGTGAGCCCCAGTAAGCAAGGCGCAGAAGAGAAATCTAAAAATAGCCTGAAAGCCGGGAGGTTCTTAGTGAGCTAATCGGATTATCGATTTAGAGAGGTCTCGGTTGTAATCTTACCAGTCGTTATCACACATTAACGAGGCTCAAGAGGCAGTACCAAGCTCAGTTAAAGTCGTGCCCTTTGTTACCAGCGACCTTTCGCTTACTCAGTCGTCCTAAAATAGTAAAAAAGCTCAGACAAAATGCCTGCAATAACAGTTTTCCCATTGATTAAAATTCCACGCAGAAGTCCTGTTTACTGGAAGAGACTTCCTGTGGTCCGACGGCAACTTGAAATGAATACCACACTTTGAAACTGAGTAACTCTGGCGCGTTTGTTCGGAAAGCCCGCCACATCTGTTCTGTGGAAAGGAAGCACAAATGGGCCGTCTTTCACACAACACGTTGCCTTCCTCAGCTAAATACTACAAGTTCGCTTTGGCTAATGAGAAGACAAATTCACGAAGGTATGCGTGAGTTATGGCCGTTCTCAATGACCCGGCGTCACTCGGTAGATTCCTATGGCTGTAGCTGGCGGCAAACGTGGCTACGGCCAGACTGTAGTCCCAAAATTAACGGTGAGAACTAGTCACGCAGCGTTGTTACACGCTAGCAGCTTTGAGAAATGGGCCCGTAATTGGCGCCACCTGTAGCCTGCTTTTTCGTGCCAGCAAACTACACCTGGGATAAAAATTAATTTGATGTTGATGATGGATGTTTATGACTCAAGGGCAACTGTGGCCAAAGAGCGCCATGGCACAAGGTGTTTTTCGATTACTCAAGGTGGGGTCAAAGACCCATTTCCCAAGCATTTCACTCCTAAAGAAGCCGAGCACCAGGCAGGGGAAAGCTTGTGCTGATTGTATCACCGGTGGGTACCCGGCGGCACTGGGGATCGAGCCCCTCACCTCCCGCATACGAGGCGGATGCTCAACCACTTGGGCACCGGTGCGGTACGTGGCCAAGTCATCATAAAATCTTAAAATCATAAATCATAAAAAGGGTTTTACTGCGAAAACGCTATTCCGATGGGTAAATGCCGCGCAAGGTCTTGCGATGTTTGCATGCTAGCGGTGTTTGTGGGCTTGCACTAAGTGAAAAAAATACATAAAAATAATACAAACAAATATCCGCGACTGGGAGCCGAACCCGAAGGCGGTGTGAGCAGATCACATTCGCTGGTCACTGCGCGACAGCACCAAGACACCGCTGCAGCGGAGCATGCCTCATGTTAAACTACAATGCACTTTCTCGCTCTTTATTTCACATCCGACTTGTTCATTAACCAATGATACTATCAAATAAATATTTGCGCATTGAGCTATGGGGGAGGTTGTGGCAGAGAGATGTCTGCTTATGTGTTCGCGTGGAGAACGTCGTGGCAAAAACAAGCCACAAGAGCAATGCGGGTTGGTGTTGACAACATTACTGCAGAAACACGGTATTGGAGGAGCATAGGCCGCCGGCCTACATTGGGTAAATTGTCATTGACGATGCAAAAAAAAACAATAATATGAGACGCGCATAACTGGCTTCCTCGGTCAGTGCACACCTCAATTGCGTTTTCATATACGTGGCGGTGGTGTCCACGTGCAAAAAATGTGCTTTCGCACGATATTTCAGGCTTAGCGATGCTAACCCACCAGCCATTTTTTTGCAATAGCTGATCGCATTAGAGCTTGTCTCATTATCGTTAAGATCAGATCGCTCTCTAGTGTTATCACCACATTATGCTTAAAATATGTCAGCAAACGAAAGCAACCTCGTCACTTTTATTTGAAGGAAGGAATAGTAAACATCTATATTAACAATCGTTTCTAATCAGTAAGCTTTGGCGTATACCGCTTATAAATGTCGTTCGTGAGCACAAGCATGACGTTTTCCTATATTATCGCAACTTGAGACCATAAACTTTTCACTGCACTCAATTAGCCACTTTAAAACCCCCTTCGACGTTTCACCGATGAAATTTGGTTCCGCTCAATTAGTCACTGCGGCCTCAGGAAGGCCAACAAGCCAGGTTTAAAACAGTACACGGACGGGTATTTTTTTCACACATATGCACAAAATTTGTTATAAAGTGTAAAACACGGTATATATTTTATTTTTTATACCCTACGATTTTTGATTCGCAGCCCGAGGGACTAGATTTGATATTGGTTTTTAGCGCTAGAGCTGGGAAAAAAAATTTCACTGTAAAGTGTGAAACACTGCAAGCTCATGACATATACAATTTTACTCTGTTGAGCCAAACCGAGATCTCGAAACTTACTCGAAGCCCCGCACTTTTGAATTTAAACTTATTTCACTTTCATTTTAAAGGGTTTAACATCTCAAAGCGACTCAGGCTATGCAGGGTGCAGTATTGGCGGACTGCGGATAATTTTTACCTCCCGGGTTTCTTTGACATGCACTGACATCACACAGTACGCGGCCCTCTATCATTTCGCTTAAAAAAATGCGACCGCCGCGATCAGGATCAAAAAAGAGTCTCGTCGGTCAGCAGCCGAGCGTCATGACCTCCGAGCCACCGAGGCGGCTTTTCGAAATTACACCACGCCGTCCTGTTCTCAAAGGGAGCGTACGTAAGCTCGCCGCAGGAGATGGGCAGACGGCACGGTTGCGCGACATGTGCACAATGGTAAGAGAGGCCTTGAATGTCAATGCAGCTTTTTGTAGTCTTGTAAATCTTTTGCGCGTAATGCTTGGAATCCTCTTTGAGCGCAATATGGATAATGATGTCCCACGTCAGCAGTTCTCGAAGGCAAACAAGAAGTGGGTGCAAGCAAATTAAGTGCTTTGTAGGTTTTTGATTTAGTAGCAACAGAACTTACAACTAATGAGAAAAAACTAAAAAAGTGTTTTATTCCGGTTAATGAAGATTGTAGGCATGTTATGAGCGTGAACACTGGAAAAAGGTCATGTTATATTCTTCTAAATTTTCGAGCCTACGCATTCACTGGTGCAAAAACGCGACCGAGGACGGGGAGTGAATTTTCACCTCTTCCGAGTGTACAGTCGGCTGCTGTGGCAGCGTTCATTAGCACGACACAATGGAGCCGCTGAACCTGACACCAATTTCTCGTTAACGTGAGCCGTTTTTCCTCAGGCGTATACGGGTGTAATCTATTTTTTTTGTTTGGAGTCAGTTGAGATCAAATAATCGACAATCTTTGCTGGCTTTTATCAGTCCGAGCAACTGGATTTTTTTTTTCTCAGCTCTCTCTTCGGCTCTGAATATGGTGGAATAGGCGCACACTGCGGCTTGCCGCAATAACTTAAGACGATCCAGACAGGGCTCTCATTGTTACAGCCATTTGCTCTCTGGCTTCATTAAGGCTTATCTCAATTACAGAAAGAGATACCGCTTACAGAGAACCATGTTTAGTTGGAAAGGAAGGTAAAGGTGAATTGCAGAAGTTTGTGCATGGGTGGGTGCGTGCGTGAGCGCGTGCGTGCGTGTGTGTGTGGGGGGGGGGGGGGGGGGGCACGGGTATTCAGTTGCCGCCATCTCCTACTCAATATGAAAAATTTTCGTGCTTTAGTGTTCGTTAAAATTGACTCAGGATGTTTGTCCTCACCGTCCACTTCTATTTGGAGACAATGCAAAATCGTTCTGTAGCCTAGCCGCCAAATCCCTCCTGACAAGGTTGATTATTTCGTTCCAGTTTTTCCCTTTATCGCCTTCAAACACAAGCCGATGCTGTATTCCGCTAATACCGATGTCGGCCAGCCGCACACTTGCGCCTGACATTTCTTTTGCGCAGGTTTTGCTCATAAGAACTCATGTGCTTTTTCATCACGTATATCGTCAAGGCCGACTTCACACGAACTGCTCTCTCGAGCACAGTGGGATCTTTTCCATGCGTCAATGTTCTAAGTTCCAAGAACTAGGGTGACACTGCATTACTGGGTCAAGCCACACAGATTCACCGCCGCGTAGAGAGTACCGTTAGGCCTAGAAAAAGCAGCAATGTCCATGCCGTGCTAATTTGGTTGAAATGAATACGTGCGGCCGCCTATCTTGCCTTTGCCAAAAAAGATTTTATTTATTTTTTGTGCATCGAGGGTGAAAGTTAGAACATGTGTCACTCTAAAAATAAATAAGTTCAATATAAATGCATGAATGAAATACAATATATAATAAATGAGTATGGTTAAACATTCAGCTACATAATTCAACCGAAACTTCTGGCAACAACAAATAGGCAATAATCACTTTACTGCACTATGACCTGGCCAAAGACATTTGCAAATGATATTATTTTTTTCCACTGCCGCTAACCTGTATTTTAGTTACAGAACGTATCGTATTTCATGCACCCTTATCTGTACCGGGTCACCTACGAGTATTAGATGGAGGTCACTTGCTGTTGCCACAATTAAAATTTCGGCTAAAGGCTAAATTTTCTGGCCCCACTATTTGGGAAACAGACTGCGATGGCATATGATAAATTAAGTAGGCGGTCTTGAATGCTAGATTATTGCTACTTGCAATTACTTACTTCACACTCAAAGGGCCTAGTGGTTTTGGGAATTTCGGCGTTTGGCTGACTTTATGTGTACCTTTTAATAAATTATCTTCCAGGTAGAAATAATTACAGTAAAGCAACCCTTCATCAAACAAAAATAAATAAATCTTGGTTTCCCTCAATAATGGTCTTCTTCACATCTGATGGAAATGGGGTAATTCAAGAATAAATAGCAATCACTATATACTGCAAACGTAACAGAAAGAGCAATAACTTTTACGGCTACAATAGTGGGTTCTCACAGTTGCACAGGAAAGGTTGCCGAAAAGTTCTTTGAACTGCGAACAATTGAAAACCTTACACATCTGCTATTTGAAGCCGCGCGATTGTTGTAAAATTACTGTTAGTTTCACCTTGTTCCGAGAGAAAAGCCTCCCTCAACAAAATTCCTCCCTACAGCTGCGCGCCGGCATTCATAAAATGTGAAATGACCTCATTGATAGTGTCGCTGTCGCTGCCGTCACCAAGGCCATATCGGATCGGGATACTTGTTTGTAAATATAATGCAGCTATTCCAGTCACAGATGCCTACGGGGGCACCTTCAGAAATAATGTAAACGAAAATTGTTATTGATGAAACAAAAGGCGCGGTAGCTTTCTTAATTCCCAATAGACACCGCAACTGTTCATTGAGGGAAAGGAGAAAAGAAGAGAGGAATAGGAGCAACAACCGAGGGCTCCTGTAAATTTAGTACAGCAGCGGGTTCTTAAATGTGTAATGACATCGCACTGTACACAGGGGTCTTGCATTTCACCTGCGTCCTCAACCTCAGCAGCCTTTCGCTACTGACTGTGCGTAGCCTTGTTCCGAGCAAGTTAGGGAAAGCCATTGAGCGGGATGGTGGATGCTTGGAGGAGACTGGAACTCGCTTAGCTCTCCGAGCTGGGAGCGGATGCAGAAAAGCATGATGCAGCTGGGAGAGAAAGGCGTGCATGTGAAGCCTCGATTCCAGCAGACATGGCGTTCACAAATGTCACGCGAAGCACCTAGAAGCCACACAGTGTGTACTTGCAGTACAACTTTCGCTGGATATGGCGCTTTGCGCAACACAGCGCAAACGTCGCCAAGTCTTATTGATCAACTCAAATCACTCTACTAAAAATAGCTTCGTCGTTCTTGTCTTACCGTTCTATCAATCAACGAGCGTTACACTTTTTGTTACCGTGCTGACCACGATGGTATAATCACTGATTTCCAAAAATCAAAACACAATAAAGCACGAGACAAGTAAAGCGCACAACTTGATGTGGATGTTTGCAAGACGGGGACAGGCAGGCACAGAAAAACGAACCACTTTCTGCGCGCAATGAAAAACAAGATGCGTATTGCCGCACCCGTTCCCTTCACTTTCGCATGAAGGGAAGCCTTCCGCATATTTCCTTTCCAGATAAATAAATTTTTCTTTATTCATAAAGTTTATTATCGGAAAAATTTTTCTGTCTCAAAACTTCAAAGAACCCGCATATGGCTGAAGCTCTGAAGATTGGAGCAAAAATATGTACGAAGATCATTAACCTCTATGCATCAGAAAATTCGATGGATGCAAATGAACAATGTTTGTTCACTCGCAAACACGAGATACGGTTTTTCTAGTATTTCTATTGTATAACATAGAAGGTTCAATAAAAGGTGTGTGTGGCACACGCTACAACGCGTGAGACTAACATCTGAGTCTGGAGCACGTTTCGTGTGTCCCGATCAATACAGTACCTGTGTGAGCCAGCGTTCTTGGATCCCTCTTCACTCTCCATAAGATTCTTTTCTCTTCGCCTTTGTTTTTTAGGCAATATACCAATATTTTTATGCAGCCTACATGCCGGTGCCATTTTTCCGATGATTATTTTGAGGGGCCATTTATAGGGCTTTTTTGTTTGTATTTTGAACTTTCTCGTTTCTCTTGCTATCCTAGTATTGCAAAGATAAGAAAAGAAAAAGCTGAACCGGAAATTAGGTATACGATCTATATTACAGAGATTTCTTCATGCTGCGATTAAAAAACCAAGGTACCAGAGCCGAAAATAGTCGTGAGCATGGTGCAGTACATCATTTGTGAACATTTTCATTCTATACTTGATTTAATTTTAAAAGCTGAGAAACTGAGAAGAAATTGAGGTGAGCCTGTATATAGAGATTACCGGTTTTTAAAGGCAGAGGCTTCTTTAACTTAAGATGAAGCTTTCGTAACTTAAACCAAAAGAAAAACGAAATGCAGGTATCGCCCCTATCTTCTGTTTTAAGAAAGAAACTGCAGTAAACCAAACCACTTTTTTCCCACAAATACTTGAGGTTGTGCTGCACGGCCATTTACTTCCAAACGGTGATCATGGATTAGGCTCGTTCCTAATGCCGCGACTTTGAACCGACGGGAAAAATATATCTTCATTTTCAGATCCAATTTGCTCATGAACAAGTGCGCCTTCTGTTGCCGGCTGAACATAGACATAATCAAAGAGAGCCATAGAATCAATTTTCACAAAGAAGAGTTCGCTAGAGTTGCGCTAAGAGTTCCTTCAAGGTTTGGCAATTCTTGTACTTTCGTCAGGTTGAACTATTAAGCGCTCGTAGAAACGCGACAAACGAGAAAACTTCTCGGCACGGCCGGAAGCCGCAGTGAGCGAGGCGCCGTTGTGAGACCTTAATATAGCCAACAGCCGAGAAGTTCTTGGTAAGGAAATCGCATTGTCCTGTAGGAGCGCTAACTGCGTTACAACCGCGCCAGCGTTTATCACTCAATAATGCGGTGGAAAACTCCAGCGCTTACTTCTCCAGGAGCCTTCGGCCGCATAGCCGTCCTAAATTTGTTAGAACAGTAGCATACCTGGTGTGCATGCAATGGCAGTTCTCGCAGGGCTCGTATTCCTGCAGTGCGCCAACCACCACGTATAGTTCGGGTTCACTTGTACATATTTTCTCTTCTCCAACGCCGGCTTGGAAGAAATGCCTGGCTGAGAAACTTAGCGCAAAATAAGACACAATCACAAGAACGGTTCTTGTGATTGCGTCTTATTTTCCGCTACCGTTTGTACATAGAACTATGCACCGACTAGCCCTGCAACAAGTTTTACTTGAGAAATTTAATAATGCTGCCACGTTTATTCAGAACGCCTGCCACACTTTTCCTGTGGAAGGTAAGCGGAACTTTGCTGTCTTTCGAAACGACTTTCTGCCGCCCCCAGCGAGATGCTGTAAGCTCGCTTCAGCTAATGAGAAGCCAAATTCACAAAAAGATTTGTACGTTATGGCAGTTCCGAATGATAAGCGGCTTCTCGGATATAGTTTGCCAGGCTGTAGATATCTGTGACCATTAGTATGAACAGAGAGTGCGTCTGAAATGGGAGGCGAAAACGAATCACGAAGGGTTGATACGCACTATTCTTTCAGAAATGGAGCCTCCACTGACGCCACCTGTAGCCTCCACTTTTTTGCAAGCAGAGTACACGAGAGAGGAATTAGGTTTTGCAATGGTTCGTGGCAGGAGTGCTCGTCGCATTAGCCGAAAGATGAGACCGATCCCTGGTTATTTCATCACATGAGACTGTAAGTACATCACTTAAGGAAAGTCACATTGTAACGTTTGTCTGAAATAAGCAAGAGTAGAACATTTTTGGAGGCAGCATTTCTAGTGAGTAAGCTTTGCTATATGCAGTTAATATATACCACATCTATCAACGCAACGCCTGTCCTTTACCTGCAACTTCATTTCGGGAAGCCATAAGCGTCTTCCAACTTCGCTTTAAAATCCCCGCTCTCCATTTTGCAGAGAAACCTTCTGCTTCTCGAAACCCTGCACTTTAGAAATTGCATAACACTCTCTTCTTCAGCACGAAAGTTCAACATAAGCTCAGCACAAAATTTAGGGCAGACAGGGTGGTTACGTAACATATGTAGAATGGTACGATGGCGTTTCGTGTGCACTGCAGTGACTCTCACATTCAGTGCAGCTCCTTGTATTGTTCTCACTGCTTTGCGCGAAGTGATTGATCTCCCACGTAACCAAATTCTGTAGGTAGAGCTTCGGTGGGTGCGTGCAAAGGAGGTGCTCTGCAACTTCTGAATTTATTATGGACAGCATTTACAATAAACAACTGAAAGCGCAAATGAAAAATTTGTTTTACTGCGGTTAAAGAAGGTTAAAGAACTCTGAACACAGTTACGATTAAGATTTAGTTGATTTCTCAGTTTACACTTTCACCAGCGCGGGGAGGCTGCCGCGTACGGGGAGCTAATTTTCTCCATTTCCGACTGCGCAGTTCGCTTTTCTGGCAGAGTTCGTTAACGCAATGCAGTAGGGCTGCTGAACGTTGCATCGCTTTCTCGTTAACTCGAGCCCTTTTTGGTCTGTGGTATACAAGTTTTTTCACCTTTTTTTTTTGTTAGGTACGTGTAGAGCGCAACGAATTTACCTTGTTTGCTAGGCTTTATCAGTCCAACCCATTGTTGTTTTTCTCTTCTCACCTCTGTCGCTGCGGCTCCGACTGTGGTGGAATAGGTACACACTGCGGCTTGTCTAATTAACAACATATAAGCTGGAGACGACCCAGACACGGCTCTCAATGCTTCTTTTATCTGGGCTCCGGCTTCTTCAAGGCAATCCCCATCACATAAAGAGATACGGCCCGCTAAAGAGCAACGTTAAAGTGAGTTGCAAAAGTTTTTGTTTGTGTTTTTGTGCATGGGGGTTACGGTATGATCAGACTTTTGATCAGTCACAATAGAAAACAGTGAAGTATGGTCAGGGGTTAGATCATTCTGCTTTATTTTTGCTTGCTTTTTACTCGGTGTAGTAATGTTTTTGAGGCGTTTGTATCAGAGCGAAAGTTTCAGCTGTTTTTTTTTGGTGGGGGGGGGGGATAATATTAAGATGGAATAACTACTTCTATTCTTTTTTGCATTAATCTTGCATTCCTTTGGTGAAAAAGTTTCTTCGAGCTAGTCTTTGCCTTTGTTCATTACGAACGCCACTCTTTTCTCTAATACATTAGGCCTTGAAGGTATGTATATATGATAAATAAGTGAATGAAAACCAATGAGGGAAACACTAAGGTAGCCAGTGGCAGTTGCAATCTGCCGCGCTTGTACGACCACGGTTGAGAGTGTACCTCAAGGTAAGAAAAGCTGTGCACCACATATGCTGCAATGTTTTCAGCTACAGTGGCATAAGAAAATTTTCTCGCGGTTGAGACTTACAGCATAGCTGCCCTTATCGGTTTATAAGGTTGCAGCGAAAAACTTACGGTGTTGAGCTTGCTAACCATAAAGAATAGTCCCAGGGTGTACCTCGGCCATGCATTGCGAGTAGGCAGCGTTGCACTGACGGCGCTATTTTTGATTTTGTGAGACATATGTGGGTGCCAATCCTGTTTCTGTCGCACTAGGAGATCTGGCCAGTAAACAGGCGATGTGTCAGGGACAGGGTTGGCGCTGAAACTCTTTAAGCCACCAGTAAAACGCAATATCCGATTGTTTCTTTATTATTTCCACGGTCATATAGATCTGAATGACCTTTTCAGTTCCAGTACTTGTTTGTCCTGTAAGTTATCTTTATTTATTCCAGATAGTGAAAATAAATAACACTCCAGGCACGCCGCGGAAATATCCCCAGGAAGGGCAATATTGCTTCACTAGTCTTCTGGAGGCGACACTGCCTAGAAAAAAAGGCGATTGCTGTGTGACGTCATAGGCGTAACAGTCAATCGGCCAACGACCTTGCCTAGGCACATCTACAGGGAATGACGCTTGTTCCATTTTAGGTGAGGATTTGCACCCAACTGGGTGGACAATGTTTGCTTGGAAACTGCCGACACGGCCGTTCGCCTCTTGGGAGCGCGCAAAGGACCCAGCAGAACAAAATATGACATGAAAATCAGGTCAAGAGCAATTTAGAACAGACAGACAGGCAATAAACTTTATTAGCTGAGCGGGAAGGGCGCAGCCCCTCATAACGCAGCGGGCCAACCCTGCCGGTTGGCCAAGAGCTTATGCGCCTGGGCGACCCAGTCAGCCCGTTGGATGAGCCGATCCTGAAGGCACGGATCCGAGCTGCGCAGCCCGGTCTCCAACTGCTCCTCGGTAGTTATTAATTTGGAACAAAAATGCGGAAATGCGGACAAATATCATATTTTAGCGAAACGCTAAGGCTGCGCCCGTTATTTCAATAAAACATGATGATGGGCTAGTTGTTGATTGATACTAGGAACTGAGACAGTGAAAAAAAAGGCGACCAAAGAAGGGAACACAAAACGAAACAAAGAACGCTGTACAAGAAAGGTGCTTCAATGAAACTTCAGTGAAGTACTTTTCTAGTACAGCATTCTTTGTGTCGTGTTGCCTTCTCTTCTGTGATCACCTTTTTTGGGCTGTCTTCTTTCCAACTGTGCCAATATCTTTGCAATTTCGTCCGAGTGCTGTCTTCAACGAGATAATAAAAGAGGCGGCACCTGACACTACAAGCGGTTCAGCCAAGAACCAATGCAAAGAAATGTCTTTTCTGTTCCTGCTATTCATACCGACCGCCATTAATTCATCAGCGCTTCTGCGCATGTTGAAGGATGAATCCTGAGTTTCTACTGCTGTGGGCGCCCGTGGTGACAAAGCAAACACTGGTACTATATTGACAGAAACCGGAAAGCGACAGCTTTGAACTTGTAATTGCACTTTTGAAAAGGGCTGCGATCCTTGCCACAGTATTTTTATACGTTTCGTAATTAGCACTGCATATTCCGTACACACAGTATTGGTGAATTTCCAGGAAGCTTGAAGAATCATTGTCAATAGAGCGTACCCTTCAAAACGGCCATCTTTAACGACCGCAACGGCACGCAGTGCATAATACAACCTTTGTCCGTAAAGTTTCGAGACTGAGTCCATTAAAAAAAGAATGCGTTTAACATTCCAGTAATTTGTGAGCACCCCTTCGAAATAGTCTGTCTGACAGTATATAGAGAGCTCCCAACGCTTCTTGAGGTCTTGGAAACAGTTGGAAAACGCTTCTTTTGGCAGGGCCGTCAGCTCCTTTGTCGCGGCGTCCTGAATGGCCTCCACGCTCCTCATCCAGCGTCCTTTTATATGTCTCTCTTCAAAAGAATAATAATTATAATAATAATAATAATTGGTTTTCTGGAAAGGAAATTGCGCATTATCTGTCTCATATATTTTTGTACACCTGAACCGCGCCGTAAGAGAAGGGATAAAGGAAGAAATAAAAGAAGAAAGGAAGAAAGAGGTGCCGTAGTGGAGGCCTCCGGAATGATTTCGACCACCTGGAGATTTTTAACGTGAACTGACATCCCACAGCATACGGGGAGCGTTTTTCCTCCATAAAAACGCAGCCGCCGTGGTCGGTTTCGAACCCGGGAACTCCGGATCAGTAGTCCAGTGCCCTAACCACTGAGCCACCGCGAGTAAACACAAAAAAATCGCATGGCGAGAGGTCAGGCGAGTGTGGCCGATGGAGAAGAATAGTAATGCTGTGCTTGGCGAGAAATTTTGTCACACTGAGAGCAGTGTGCGGCCTTGCGTTATCGCGGAGAAGCCTCCATTGTCCAGATGCCCATACGTCATGGTGACGGCGTCGCTGTGCATCACCCACGTGTTGGAGCACGCTGATATAAAACTCCTGATTCACCTTCTGTCCTTGTGGGACGAACTCGTGGTGTATGAAACCTCTGGCATCGAAAAAAAATTTCACCATCGCGTTTGTTTTGGTCATCTGTCGCCGCACTTTCCTCGACGCCGGAGAGCTTGTGGACCGCCATTCGGCGCTTTGCCTCTTTGTTGGAGGATCGTATTGAAAACACCATGTTTTGCCTTCAGCATTGATGCTGTCGACGAGTGCAGGATCCTTCTCTGCCTCAGAGAGCAAATCAGCGCTCACTGATGCCCGTGTGTCCTTCTGGTCCTGTGTGAGGGAGTGCGGCACAAGTCTGGCAATCAGCTTTCGTTTCCCCAAGTTCTCGCGTAAAATTTGGTGGCATGCTGTGTTACTAATGTCGAGAGCATCTGAGAGCATGCGGACTGTAATGGTGCGGTCTTGCTGTACGACTTCCCTGATCCGAGCCACGTTGTTTCCGTTCCGTGAGGTTGAAGGGCACCCCTGCCTTGTGTCGTCTTTCACCGACGTTCTCCCTGAAACGTACTTCTTGTGTCACTCGAAAACTCGCGCCCGTGATAATGTCTCGTTGCTATAAGCGTCACGAAGGCTGTCTTGCCAAGCTTCACAAAGAATTTTATGTTTACACACTGTTCGAAGTGGACGTCCATCTCTCCACATTCACTCACAGCAGAATGCGCAGACGAATATTGACAATGTATTTTTTACATGCAGTGCCACCTAGCGGCTGCCACAGCAGTTAACTTAATTAGCTCAGGTTGGCCCGAAAACATGGCGCTACACATACGCACTAACATTTGTTTTGGGGAATCATTGCTTGAGAAGAATATAAATCAGTCTCGAAACTTTACAGACAAAGGTTGTAATTGAATCCCAGATCGCACGGGCATGCTCGCAAAACAAACGGCAAGCTCGGAACCGCTTTCGAGCGCTTACCGGACACCGCGCCTTCCCACAAAACGGAGCCCTAATGGTGACTTCAAATCGCAGAGTTGGAGCACTTCTGGAGCAACGTTTCCTGCTCTTTTCGGAGCTACTGTATTCCAAACGCAGATCTGAGCCACGGATCGCGTCTTCCAATCGTAGACAGGGAGCGGTTGCCGAGCCGAGATTGCTCCATGGAGCAGTCGGGACTGCTCCGCCGAAATCGGCGGATTCGTCCGGAAGTTTGCGTGACGTTCTTATGCAGCGGCGATAGCGGTGCCCTACATGCTCTGGCCTGCATGCTCTGGCCAGAGCAAGTCTACTCAAATCGCAATTTCAGGTCGCGCGCACTGCGCCGGATTCAGGCGCTCTGTCACAGAGCGTGCAGACCGCTCCGGGCCTGCGATTGGAATTCACCATAAGATATGTGAGCAATAACAAATGACTGCAATATCTGAACGGAACATTTGTGTTCCCACAAAAACTGCGGACCAGAAAAGAGCAGTCGCTACAGCCACATAAAGAAACCAGGCCATGAGAAATGTCACTTATGCAATGCTCAATTAATAGGTTCTCTGTTGAAAGAACTCGCAACATTCAGTTATTTTTTAAATTTTACATTAGAGCCGCAGCAGTGGCTCAGTGGTTATGGCGCTCGGCTGCTGACCCAAAAGACGCGGGTTGGATCCCGGCCGCGGCGGTCGAATTTTGATGGAGCCGAAATTCTTGAGGCCCGTGTACTGTGCGATGTCAGTGCACAGTACAGAACCCCAAGTGGTCGAAATTTCGAGAGGTTTTCACTAGGGCGTCCCTCATAGCCTGAGATGCTTTGGTACGTTAAACCCCCATAAATGAAATGAAATATTGTATTAGGATACCCTTAATCTAACAATGGGACCAAAACCCTGACCACTGTGTCTTCCTTAATGTGACCTAGTAATTAACCTTCTCTGCCTTCCCGCTGACTACATCCTCCCACAAAGTGTTCAGAATTACGGGCACTGAGGCTGTCGCTTGTATACGATTTCAGCAAAGAATCCATTAAGAAAGCTAACCTTGCGACCTGCTGCGAGCTGCTACCTCGATCACTGACGTGTTTCTGACGAAGCGAAAACGTAGCACTTAAGCAATACTAGCAAGTGTGACAAAAAACTCTAACGCCTCGTTTGTAAAGGCGTTTTGTTATTCTTATGCGTTTCATTCTTCTTATACTGTAGGCAGTATAAGAAGAATGTTTAGTCGGAAAACCAGCAGAACTCGGCACTTGGATCTATTTCGCAACTCTAAGAACAACGTAGTACGTGTCTCCGCTTTAGTTACCTTGTACTTGTTTCCCTCGCGAAATCTCCCGAGTGTCAATGTGAAGCCGAAAGCACTGGGAGTTTTGCCCCATTCACTACAATTCCCAAAAATGAAAGCAATCACCGCGCATCTTTTTATTTACAGTGGCAGGTTAACACACACAAATATGCAATTTCATGCCTTCTTTTAATTTGCAAGAATTCAGCACTGCTAAAATTCTGCGATACTTTTCATTTATTTCACTCCATTTTCTAGTTTACAAGAGTCGACTGCACAATTCATGGGGACTCGAATCGGCGCGTTTTCTAAAATGCACCCTGTCAAGTCTGGTAATGAAGGCTGGCCTGTCTCATGCCGGCCTTGCAGAAAGAACTCTGTTTGGTCGTTTTCCGCTTTTGCCTATTCTAACCTAACCTAAGTTAAAGTTAATTACCAGTTAACTCTCCTCTTTTGAAAAAAAAACGGAGAAGCTTGGAGGCTATTTGAAATAACAAGGTTATTCCTTCACCGCTAGGCTGGTTTAGTGGCAACAACGTTTGGCTGCTCAGTCCGAGGTCGCACGGGTGATTCCCGGCCGCAGCGGCTGCATTCGACGGAGACGAAATGCCAAACTTCTGACAGCTCTTACGCAAGGCTGCGTATTACACGAAACATAGAGGGTACTGTAATGCATTTCCGCTCTGGTGTAGCGAAATGAGATTGTGCGTATCTACGATATCAGGGTGATGATACTCCGTTGCTGTACACATTGAGGATATCCTTGAAGGAGTAGGGAACTTCGGCGGGCTGGAGCATTGCTGGACAAGTTCCAGTGTCTTCAGTTGCGGGTCAGCACAAAACTGACGCGCTCCATTCGGGTTATTTTTCCCATTTCTCAGAATTCAAAGAGCAAAATTTTGGTAGAAGGTAATGTTCAAAAAGATTTTCAAAATTCGAAGAACCAAAAAGTGTCTCGGTGCTCCTGAAACACTGGAGTTTTAACGCGACTGCATTAATTGGGTCCTTCGCCCCCCAAAATCCGGAGTCAGATACCATGGTCATGAACAAATAATCCAGAAAAAATGCACATGAAAACAACCTAAGAGGCTGGTGGGCTACCTTGGTCACGTGTGCTTGTGTCCTTATTAAACATTTGCCCCCTGTAATGCAAGCAAATTGCACACCGTGGCAGGCGGCAGTAAAATGAATGAGCGGCGGCGAGACGCTGCTCAGTAAGAGCAACACGGCTCTAACAAGCACCGCCGGTAGCAGCACCTACAATTGCATGCAGGGCAGTGACGCAACGCTTAACGACTCAGCCACAGCGCGAGGAGTGGTAGAAGGGCTACTAGGAATATAACAAAGCGCATCTTTTAGACAAGGGTGAGGAGAACGTAGGGACACCACCACGTTGACGAAGAAGAGACGGGGAACTACGCTCTGGTGTGCTGTCTCCGCCCTTGTATAAAAGTGGCACTGTATTGTATTCCTCATTGTCATGAATTACCAGGTAGCCCATTCAGTCAGGCTACTCAGTCGAAGTAGTCCCAGGTATATATAAATGTAAGGTAGAGAATGGCCACTTACGCATATATGAACATTAATTCATTACGCTCTCGCGCCATGTCCTTAAGGCGGAGCTTAGTGTCCTCAATTTCTTCAAAAGGCTTCGAATAAACATTGTCGGAAATATAAACTTCCCGCTCCAATAGAGTGCATTTTTGGTTGCAGCGAGGAAAATGAGTGCCAAGCACGTGCTTGTGTTCGCAGACACGCAATGCAGATGGCGGCGAACTTCTGTTCCCCACTAGCCTTTCATAGTGCGTCCTGTTCCGCGGCCTCGCCCTTGCCTGCACAAAAGGTGCGGAAGCGCCCACAGGCACTCCTGATAAGAATATTTCCCATGATGCAATTGTTCCAACCGTTTCCGATTGTGAGCGCTGTGTTCGCTGTCTCATATCGACGCGGGATTCTGAGGAGGGGTGGTGTAGTACGACCGAAAACGAAAACCGTCGATGTTTTGGAGTACCGGCGGAGTAGGCCCCGGTCACCCCACGCTCAGTCAAGTTCTTGGTATGTGGCCCGGTCAGCCCTGCTTTCAACACTCCCTCCTTTGTAGGTACGGAGCAAGCTAGGGGAGAAAAATAAGAAGTGCGGAGTTGGTTGGCTGGAGGAATGGGTGGGTCCCGCCAGAGGTGTTAGGTCAAGGTACCGAGAGCCGGAGGGCCAATAGGCTGACGATCTAAGCCTCCCCTGTCAGGATCACATCATACACGCTTCCGGTGCCCGAAAAACCGCAAACGCACTCGATGCACTCGAGTACCTACAAGTTTGTAAACTTCCCGACGTATGAGTCGGAAGAACCAATGATCTTCTCTGCGGCTGCAACGGGCTGCGGAACCAGGGGTCGTGAAGGGGCCCCACGTCAATTACCCCGTGTTAGGCTCTCCTGTCGCCGGTGATTTTAGCCAGTTGCGTTTGATGAGTGCTCGGGCATCCCGAGAGTGGGGGCCGCATCATGGGCAATCTTGAAGGCCTCCCTGCCACGGCCCGGCAAGCTAGTATTGGAGTCAAGACATTATCGAGGGATCTGAGCAAAAAACTCACTCTCCGCGTTCCTGCCCAAACTCTTGCAACCCGTTTTTTTTTACAGCCATCTATCTTAACCGTGCAGCTCATCCTTTACCGCTACCTTACAGGAGAGATCAGGGAAGTCTCCTCGGGCCAACTCCCCCGGCTGTGGGTCGTTAAAGTAGTTCTTCCTTTAACTTCTTTCCAGCTTTGGATGACTGAAGTTCATTTGCCGTTAGGCATAAGCTTTTATTTTATAAATGGATTACTCCGGCTTAAATTAGGGTGCCGGCAGAGGCATTATTATTTTGTTATTTTATGTAAGCCTCAATATATTCTATGTCCCATGTGTGGTCGTGTTAGTTATGTGGCCGCCAGTCGTATTCTTCTGTGAGTTGGAGCTCTGGCTGGGAAGGAGTGCCAAGTGTGAGGGAAAGGGTAGGGCTGTCACTTCTTGCATTATTATAACACGCAAAGGGTCCTTGTTTTGACAATAGTACCGCGGCCATAAAAACGATATGAAATGTTTCGTTACAGATAATTCCTTTCCCCCTTTTCTCTTTTCTGAGGCCGGAGAGCACGCGAGTCATACCGTAGAAAAAAGCCCAGAAAAGGGAGTTTTTCTTTCACGGGCTTTGAGGGGCCAACACTGAGCCGCAAAAAAAAATGCAGTTGTTGAGTGACGTCAGGGCCGTGACTGTTACCCGGCCAGCGACATTGCCCAGGTCCCTCTGCATGCAGTGACGTTTGATCCCTTTTAGTTGGAGAGGTACCGAACTACATGGACGATGTTTTCTCAGAAAGTGCCAACGCGGCCATTCCTCTCCTGGGATTCTCCAAAAAACAACCCCTCCCCTCCCGCCAGAAAGAAAAACAATACAATCCCTGGTCTGGATGAATTAGACTAAAAAATGCACAAAAGAGGATTAAGCGCCAGGCTTCATGCAGCCAAAGGCTCAGATTTTACGAACGGACTTGCAATATCGCTCGACTTCTTTCTTTTACGAGATAACAAACAAGCGATAGCTTAGACATCCGATGGTTGAGAGAATAACGAAAGCGACCAAGTGCTGTCTTTTCTGATATTGCTCTCCCCATTGACGAACATTAACTAAGCGGCGCTATGCACACCCAGGCCGCCGCCTACAATGAAGAAAATGGGTTTTTCGTTGAGCGGGACCCTTAGTGCTGTCGCGTTAATAAAGTAGAGGAAATTATGTAGCAAGTCTTATCGACGTTTGAGAAGTACCATGCTGGAGACCCAACTTTGAATCTGTCTTAACTGAGAGATATAAATGTCCAGAAGGTTACCTACAAAGAAGGTCCCAGTTTTCATTTAGGAGAAATTAATTGATATGAAGAGAACCTTAATTGCAGTATCAGTTGAATATTGCAACCCTCAAATGTAAACGTGACTAGGACGAAGAAATTGAGGTATTATTGAAGTTTTTGAAAACACAACAAAAGCGGATTCTGATTCTTTCGTAGAGAAAGGAAAAAAATTGATCTCGGATTATTTTTACAACGAAGTTACGTCAGGGCGGGGATATGAATATCGCGCCAAATATTGTGGACCACACTTTCCATTGTGCTCGAGGGAAAGGTCATCATCAACCTAACCACACCCATTTCAGGGCAAAGGCCTCTCCCATGTCTCTACAATTAACCCTGTCCTTTTGCAGCTGCACGCACTGTGTCCCCGCGGACTTCTGAACGTCATCCGCCCACCTAACTTTCTGCCGCCCCCTGCTACACTTGCCTTCTCTTGTATGCCACCCTGTTACCCTTAAGGACAAGCGTTTGTCTTGCCTTCACATTACATGACCTGCCCAACTACATTTCTTCCTCTAGATTTCAACTAGGTTGCCATTAACCAGCGTTTGTTCCGTCCCCCACTCTGCTTGCTTCCAGTCTCTTAACGTTACACTTAGCATCGTTACAACTGAGCGAGTTGTTACGATGATTAGAACTCGCTGAGTAATTCTGCTACGTATTTCAGAGAAGTCTGGGCACTAATCTTTAAAAATAATGTTTTTCAGGTTGAGGACGAATTCACCCCGGAAATGAATAATCTGCCACACTGTTTTGAAATATCACTCCTCTTAGAAGAACAAGTTTTTATATGAACTCCTGTTTCGTTTGAAATAGCAAGAGCCATTTGCGAAATTAAATGCGGCTTCCCAAATATGGCTGTACATCGGCAGGTGTAATTAAGTTAGTCATTTTCTGAGGCCAGCTTTCGGCTCTGAAAATGAAATTAAGATTATTAAACAGCAAGGTTTTGAGCAAATTGGAATACAAGAAGTATCAGCAGGTATAGAATTTCATTCTGTAGAATGGCTCTACAGCTTGAAGGAAGTCTGGGAAAGGACGAGAAAAACTCTGCATGAACGATGTGGCGATAAAAATTTCTAGTTAGTTTGGTTGCTGCTTCCATATTTATTATCCTTTTCTAAATATTATTCAGTGTTCCATCAGGGTCGTACGAAAAATTTAGGTGCATTTCAAGCAATTCATATGCAGGCTGGATACGCATTCGCTTACTTTTAGTAACCCATGAAACGCGCATATTTGAGCATATATTGCCTAAAATAGTTCGTTCCAATAGAAGCACCCTAAAAAGTTCGCAGTATGTACTCAAAAGTACCGTTGAGAAAATTTTTCCTCACATAAGCTTGACATGTGCTTCCGGAACATTCTGCATGAAGTGCAATAAATGAAGCAGGCTTGGGCTCTACCCAAAATGTCTAAGATTTCTTCGTTTCCAGAACAGCTTATTTAGAAGTTTGCAAACTTTGTCATCATGCAACTTTGCGCTCTGGACTGCAAGCCAGCAACCTGTCCGTAATGTTTCGAAACTGATCTAGAAATGATTCCCCAAAACAAATGTTGGTGTGCATGTGTAGTTTCATCTTTTCGGGGTAACTTTAGCTATTTATGTTAATTGCTGTGGGAGCCGAAAAATTTCACTACATGTAGAAAATACGTTTTCACTAGTCGTCTGCTCATTCTACTGTGAGTGAACGTGGAGAGATAGACACCCACCTCCACCAGCGTGTAAACCAAAAATTTTCTGTGAAGATTGGCAAGACAGCCACACAGACATATCAGCTCCTTCGTGAGCTCACGGCAACGAGACATTATCGCGGGTGCGAGTTTTCGAGCGACACAAGCGGTTCGTTTCGAGAAGAACGTAGGTTGAAGACGACACAAGGCAGGGGCGCCTTCGAACCGTACTGAATGAAAACAACGTGGCTCGGATCACAGAAATCGTACAGGAAGACTGCACCATTACAATCCGCATGCTATCAGATGATCTCGACATTAGTAAGACAACATACCACCAAATTTTGCGAAAGAACTTGGGGAAACGAAACCTGAATGCCCGACTTGTGCCGCACTGCTTCATACAGGACCAGAAAGACCGGCTGGCATCAGTGAGCGCTGATGTGCTCTGCGAGACAGAGGAGGATGCTGCATTCGTCGACAGTATCATTGATGAAGACGAAATATGGTGTTTTCAATACGATCCTCTAACAAAGAGGCAGAGCGCCAAACGGCGGTCCACAAGCTCTCCGGCGTCGATTAAGGTTCGGCGACAGAATACCAAAACAAAGAGGATGCTTAGTTTTTTCGATGCCAGAGGTGTCATACGCCATGAGTTCGTCTCACAATGGCAGGCGGTGAATCAGGAGTTTCATATCCGCGTGCTCCAACACATGAGTGATGCACTGCGATGCCGTCGCACTGACTTATGGGCATCTGGACAATGGAGCCTTCTCCACGAAAACGCAAGACCGCACACTGCTCTCAGCATGAGAAAATTTCCCGCCAAGCACAGCATTACTCTACCTTCCTATTCGCCACACTCCCCTGACCATTACCCACGCGATTCTTTCCTGTTTCATCGTGTGAAGAAAGCCCTAAAAGGTCAACGGATGCGGAGCGTGGAGGCCATTGAAGACGCCACGGCAAAGGAGCTTACAGTCCTGCCAAGGAAGCGTTTCCAAACTGTTTCCAAGCCCACAAGAAGCGTTGAAAGCTGTGTATAAACTGCAAGGGAAACTATTTCGGAGGGGTTCTGTAGAAAGGGTTTTAATGTTAAACGCATATTTATGGACTCAGATTCAGAACTTTGGCGGGCAAAGGTTGTATTTCACGTATATTCGCAATTGTCGTAGCTAATTTTAACTATATATCATATTTTGTAGAGTGGTTATTATGTGTGCGACATTGACAGGAGGTCTTCCGTTGATGGCTTTTCTTATTCTTCTTACCTTACACTGCTTGGTCGTAATTATTTAGTGCATACAATATTACCCAACCTGCCCCGGGTCAGAGCAACTCCAGAGATGACTAGTGTTTTCCGCAGTTTTGCGCATTCTCATACAAATGCAGTCCCCGCTGAGGAGCTTAGTAATTCATCATTGGTTCATCACAGCAGCTTAGTAAGCGGCTCCATTCCGTAGGCGCTAACATCTCATGAGCGAACCCTACGCAGCCTCTATTCTGCATTATTATCAGGAATGTTGCTGTTCATTGTGAGGCTGCTGTTTTTTAAGAGGCCTGCAGAAATTTTTTTGTGCATGTTTTGAGGAGATGGGAGCGAAACTTTGTCCCCAGTTAAAGCCGTTCCTGTCAGCGTCGTAGAATAGGTAGCAAGCAAAAATTCCAGCTTACGTACGCTGCAAGAAGACGATAATTCAAGGTGAGTCAGAGAATTAGGATACACGTCGGTCCAGGAATAGGCGCTCCGAAGAGCAGCCAGCTCTGGTAAAGTGAATTAGACACATCTAGGGTTGAATTTACTCATTAGTAGAATGCGTAGAATGTGGTGCAAGCACCCCTCTCAGCCTTTGTAAATGTTTTTGAATCATCAGTTGTAAACGTCAACCCGATATTTGGCACGTAATGAATGGCGTAATAATATCTCAAAAGGAATTCACGGTCAAGTGCTAATGGAATCTGTAAAAAGTAAACTAGTACTTTACACTTCGTTTGCGAAGAACACTTTGGCGACGCCAATCTAAATAGAAGCAAGAGGATATGCTTTGCGATCAGAGACGTAGCGTGTTCTTAACAAAATAAAAATAGTAATCGCACAGCAAAAAATTTTTAAAAATATTCTCACAGCCACGAATGTTATAAACAAATTACATTGAACACTATAGATAATCCGTGAATACTTGCACTTAAAGGTGAAGTCTGAATATTAAAAGTATTGGTAGTATATTCTTGCAAAAGTTATTCATGAACATTATTGTATTTTCCATACTAGACCGTTATGGCTAATATTATTGCCAATTAGATTTTCAATACTACTTTTTCTGATTCACCAGCTTTTAATTTGCCCTGAATTTAGTTAAATGTTGAGGAAGTATGTTTCTTTAGTTTGATTTTTTTTTACTATGGTTGCCGAAAGGCACCTGTGGTAGAGTGTTCGGAGTCGCTCAAACTGCTTTTAAAAGTTGCGGCCAAAAGTATTGTTTTTACTTCTAGTTGAGTTCATTCTTGTCCACATCAGTTCCGTTTAAGCGCAGTGAAATCTGAAGACTTGTTTTGTTTAATGCAGGTAAAAAAAAAACACTTTCAACGCTTCTAAGTCGTGACTGCCGTAATCCTTAACCTGAAAGCCCACACCATCCTTTTTGTGTATGAGGACCGGTTAGCGGAGCCATGCAGCATTGCCTGACAAAACTACTCTAGTCAAGGCTGCTATCTTTTACTCTATTAGAGAAAGCTTAAATGGACTGTAGTGACCTCCATTTTTTTCTCTTGCCCAGAGGTGGCAGAGTGCATACCCACACATGTCGGCGCAGACACCTTCACTGCAAGCAGCTGGCAGCAATGAAGAGCCAAAGAAGGTCGCACCTTTCCCGCTGTAACTGCTGTGCAAACTACCCTATCATATCAGTGGCTTTGGCCGTGACTAGTCTGCTTTCAGATGTACTTCGTGCCTATCTCCAGGCTTTTTTTACAACAACATTACTTTCCCAATGCGGCCCTTATTCAACCCATCTAATATTTTATCTCTTCTTTGATATAATTGTCTAATTCGACTTGTCATATTTTCGATTTTTTGAAGCGTGCGTATTTCCACATGACACAATTTTCTGTTCTCACATACAGTATTCTTTCAAATCTTCATATTTGAAGCCAGGGCCTGCATATTCCTTACATATAAGCGGTATCTCTTGCGAAAAACTCGAATTTTTAGGTTCTTCTCAGAGAAACAAAAATTGACGAGCTCTGAAGCGCGAGCATAAACAGCGTACTGGCATCTTTCGGCCTAAAGGGTGGGTAGTCGACAGAGAAGATAGTCGGAATATAACACCCGTAAAAGAAACAAGGCTTATTTTGCGTTGTATATGTGGGCGGAAGATTCCTTGTTGTTTTTTTGCAATTTCCATTAAGCCTGAATATTAAATTAATCTGCACTGCGTGACGTACTATCACGATGTTACCAATCGTGTTTTATTTGTAAGAATGCTACGACACAAATATATTGATCTTTGGGGGTGGAAATGTAAACACAATCAAGACTCCCACAACAGCAAAAAATAGATGACAATGCGCAGTGTTACTTGGTAACAGCAGTAGGCGAATTTGTGTGGGTTGTATGCAACCAAATAAATGCATACTATGAACTGCGTCGCGGCTGTTGAACGCGCTATTTACAAAATGGAAACTGATATTTTTCGAAGACGGCCTACGCAATCTTTCTCGAAGCGACCGGGGAATAAGCATAACGTCTGCAGTAACACAACCGCAGCCATTTTGCTAAAAAGGTCGTTCTGAGGAGACGTTAGCCGGTAAAGTGAAAGAAAAATACCACGCAGTCTCAAAGCCAACTCGTTTGAGTTGTTTCCATGCATCAAAACTCCCACGGGAACTTTGTGATCCGTATTAAGCTGCCTTTTAGCGCAATTTGTAAGCCGCGCGAGTGGGCCGACGTCGAAATTAGGACTACAGCTGCGCCAAACAGGCGACACTATATTTAATTTTATCGGCTTGCCCACATCAGTGAGAGCAGAGTTCCACGAAAAGGAGGTTCTTACAAACACATGAGCAAGTTGTTTATTAATTAGGCTTCACGAAATAGGCTCGGTAGTCAGATGTGCATTTGCAGAAAAGCAAGCAGAAATGCAAGGCAGCACCTGCAGCGGCGGATCAGTGGTTAGGGCACTCGGCTACTGATCCGGCGTTCCAGGGTTCGAACCCGATTGCGGCGGCAACGTTTCGGTGGAGGCGAAATGCAAAGGCGCCCTTGTGCTGTGCGATGTCAGTGCACATTAAAGATCAAAAGTATTTAACCAGGTGGTCGAAATTAATCTAGATCCCTCCGCTACGGCACCTCTTTCTTCCTTTCTTCTTTCACTCTCTCCTTTATCTCTTCCTTGACGGTGCGGTTCAGGTGTCAGCCGATATGCGAGTCAGGTTCTGCGCTATTTTTTTTCGCCAAAAACCAATTTTAATTTTCAATGCAAGACAGTAATCATAATTTATAGGTCGCATCGAGGTTACTCACGAATACTTCGTTGTTCACTCCTAAATAACATTTATAGCCCGGCGTCTACGTTAAATGTCGGCGTGTGCACTGCGGTAGGGATGCACGTCGGATGTGGGTCGGACAGTGTCCTCCGTGAGACCGAATGCTGACGACGCCCCTGCGGAGAAATTCCCGGCACGGTGGGCGCATTCTCAAGTAAGAAAACCCAACCGGAACCCTCAGGGGCAAGCTAGGCTTAGCTCGGCGCTGCAAGGCGAGGCCGCGCTACGCGTCTGCATGGATTCTGCGTTGTCGACGACAGCTACGCGGATGCCCGCTGTGTTGCCACCTGACGCAGCCTCCACGTCCACGCAATCGTCAGCGCCTCTGGGCCTCCAGACTGCGCCGTCTTCCGATGCTACGACTTTGGCCTGTGACATGGACTGCTCTACCGCCTCCGTGCCCGTGGCACTTCCTCAAGAAACTGTGCCCGTCGGGCCAGTTCAGTATTCCCACCATGGACCGTCACCAGCGTCTGAGCCTCCTCCACAGATCCCTCCCGTGAGTCAAGGCTCTCTTCCGCCTGCTGCGAACTCGTTCCGCGTTACCATCAAGCCCACATTACGCTTTGATATGACTGCCATCCCTGCCCGGAATGTTCAAGCCACAATTGACCGCGCTCTTGGCTCTTCGAACTACTGCGGGTTTGTCGTCCATCGCCCATCGAACACCATCACGGTAAACTTGTCATCCTTGATGGACGCCCAGAAACTATGCGCAGTTACGCGGATCCCACTGAATGACAGCAAGCATGTCCCGGTGAAAATATATTTTGCATCTGGTCCTTACACACTCCGCTGCATGGTTTATCATGTCGACAGCACGAGCCCTCCGGAGGAGGTGCACGCAGATATTCGCTGCTCAAATCATGTTGTACTGCAAGCACGGCCTATGGGTCGCCGGGGCTCATACCTGCTCATCCTGCAAGGCCCGTTGACTCTCCCGAAGTACCTTACCTACTGCGGTATGATCGTCAAACCACAGCCCTTCCGACCTCGTCGTATTTTTTGTTATCACTGCCACAGAGAAGGACATATGCAAAATACCTGCCCTAATCCAGCAGCTGTGGCCGACATGAATGAACCAACAGTTCATTGTGCCCAATGCAAATCGCCGGACCATGACATTCGCTCCCCCGGGGGCGCGCTTGTCCAAAGAAGAAGCAAGCAAAGAAGTTTCACAAGTCGCCTGCAAAATTGGATGTTCCTACAAGTAATCGCTTTGCAGCTCTCGCATGTGACGACAACGACTTCCCTGAACTTCTTTTATCTGAGCCCGCTGCTCACCATACGTCTCTTCACCAGCGTACATATGCACAAGCGGCTCACCTTCCCGGATCAAATGGTACGCCAAAACGTCCAATGCATCCATCACATGTGGATAGCACAGATGAAGACACAGCTTTAGACAATGCAATCGCGGAGGCTCGCCGCCGACTAGACGAACTCACCCAGCGCCGGGAACAGCGTCGTTCTCAATCCTCTCGAAGAATTCTAATAACTCGGGAGCAATCATCAGAGGAATCGCCTAGGGTAAGCACTGGCCCACAATCAGGTGCCGACCACCTGTTAGCCGTGACTACCCGAGAGTGGATAAGATATTAGCGCTGATGAAGCAGGTGACATCCCTCATCGTGGAAGCTCTTCGGCCTCGTCATGGATAGCGCATCATCGTCGGTGGTGGTGCAGTGGAACTGTCGAGGATTCGCTCATAAGGCCTCTGAAGTGAACCTCCGCCTTCGAGACGGAAAGCTGAGGGCATGGGCGTTCTTATTGCAAGAGCATAATGCACTCCCACGCCTTTCAGGTTTCTGCGCATACCATTCTCCCTCTATCCCTGATCGCCGTTGCAACGCTTCCTCCCTCAGCCCAGGTAAATCTGCAATTTAAAATCACAGTTCAGTTCCGCACACACCGCTCGACCTTTCACGGTGGTGCAACACACGTCAAGAGGTTGTCGCCCTTCTCGTAAAACCTACACGCACACACCTTATTCTAGTTTCTTTTTATAGTCGTCCTGGCTCCGCAACTCACAATCTGGAATGGGTTCGTTTTCTACGTTCTACCAACTCGGGTATCCCTATTCTAGTTGGTGGTGACTTCAACGGCGCGCACACTGCGTGGGGTTACCCATCGAATTCCTCAAGGGGTGCACACATACAAGGGAGCTTTTCGGATCATTCCTTTCAACTTTTAAACCACCCGAATACTTCTACCCGCCCACGAGGTGGCCCGTATTCACCTGATTTGACTTGGTGGTTAGGCCCCGGTAACCCTTGTTGGGCTGTTGATTCTGATACTTTGGGTTGCGATCACAGCCCTATTTTAATCTCCCTCACGCCTACGCGTCTACGGAAAATACGCCGCACTGTACGAATAAAATCATGGGACTCTGTATGCGCCGACAATCATTTATCTACATTCAACCCCTCTACAGCATTGTCTACTCTCTCTGCTGTACTCGCTACTCACACTATTACCACTACTGTAAATGAAGACGACCCAAACCCGGACATACATCTCTTGAATCTGTGGGCTCTTCGTCGCCAGGCGGATCTTTACGCTACTCGTCACCCCGATGACCCTTCGGCTCTTCGTACTCTTCACCGCGCTACCGCACGGGCGCGGCGCTATGCAAAGCGGCTAGGCAGGCAACGCTGGGCTGCATGGTGTGCCCGCCTGTCCTCTACGCAGAACAATCTATATCTTTGGAGTGTTTCACGCCATGGAGCGCCCTTCTCAGGTTGCAGATTACACAGAGAGCATTCGCCTCGCGCTAAATGTTGATGAAGACACATTTGCACAACAAGCGGCCTGTCAATTTTTTCCAAACCATGACTGCACCGCTACGTCTCCACCTGACTTATCGGTAACAGAGCCCCCCAATGGGATTACTTCTGACCTCACCATGGCTGAGCTGCTGGCCTCCATCGAACGTTTAAAAACTACTACTACTCCCGGGCACGACGTCATACCTAACTCCTTATTCCGTAACGTGGAAGGGAGGGCTTTGCAAACCCTACTTGATACTTTTAACGAAGTGTGGCTTTCTGGCGTCATGCCGGGAGACTGGAAGCATTCTATTGTGGTTCCAATACCCAAGTCAGGTCAGCCTCCAGTATCTCTCTCGGCCCTTCGTCCAATTTTCCTTGCGCCTACCATCTGCAAGCTTTATGAAAACATTCTAGCCGCACGCTTGTCGTGGTGGCTGGAATTCCATGATTGTTACCCAGATTCCCAAATTGGTTTCGGCCCACAAATTGGAACGGAGGACGGCCTTGCTACTTTGGCTGCTGACGTGCTTGACCACTCTCCGCAGAGTCACCTTGTACGAACCGTAATCGCTACAGACATAACAAAGGCATATGATAACAACCTTCACTCTGCCATTCATGCCTCCCTTCAAACTCTTGGTCTCTCTCACCGGTTCCTCCTCTCCATTCACGCCTTTTTAGCAAATCGAACCTTCAGCGTGCGTGTCCACGGAAAGCCCTTTGGCAATTTCACTGCCAATAGAGGAGTGACGCAGGGCTCCGTTCTCGCCCCCACATTATTTAATGTGGCTTTAATTCCTCTTGTTCGAGCCCTAGAGACCATCCCTTCTATCCGCGTGCTTACATATGCCGATGATATCACCTTGTTGTGCTGTCATCCAGATGCGTCTATTCATCAATCGGTCCTTCAACACGTGCTGGATGTACTGACATCTCGCCTCCCACTTCTGGGTCTAACACTCTCTCGTAATAAATTATGTTTCATTCGAATTGGAAATAAAGCCGCCTTACGGAAAGATCCCCCTTTAAATTTTACGGTACATAATTGTCTGATTCCTCAGGTAGAAACTGTTCGTATTCTTGGTCTTCTCCTCCATACATCTGGGACTGGCACCCCGTGGCTGACAGCTACCCGTAAATCGGCTCACGCTACTCAAGGTCTGATTCGTCGCATAGCTATGCGCTCTGGTGGCGCACGTGCTCATACGGCCCGCCAGCTTGTGCGCTCTATCCTTCAGCCACGGATAGTATATCATGCACAATTTCAACGTCTCACCCGCAGACAGTGGGACTCGCTTGAAGCTATCAATCGTGAGGCTATGCGCGTCATAACATATCTGCCTCGTTTAACACTCATACCTGTGCTACAGGAGTTCGCCCAACTTAATACACTAAGGGAAATCATCGACCAACGTGTGGCAAATAGAGCTCGAAAACAGTCTCTCAAACTTCATCGTTTAAGGACACTTCCACCGTGGTCCTATTGCCAGCTCACTGACAATCGCCCCACTGTTTGCCCGTCGGTATCAGCAGCGTATCTGCCTGAAGGGTGCATATTATACACGGATGCATCACATTCTGCAGAGAGGGGAGTTACTGCTGTGTACAGTCCATCTCATCCGCATCTCAAATCTCACGCGACGTATACTGCGGATACGTGCACTTCCCTGGCATTGGAACTTCAAGCCATTTTTAATGCCATTGCTTCCCTTCCGCTCGTTCCAACATTCAATACAGTTCATATTTACACTGACTCTCGCGCCGCTCTTAAACAGCTTAAGGCGGTTCGACGAACGTTCCAGATTTCACAATCTATTCATGTGCTCTGCGCAAAGTATCCATTTCCTGTGCGCATACACTGGATTCGCGGCCATGCCCAGGATCCACATAACATCCAAGCGGATGCTATGACTCGTCTTCATACATTAGACGATCTGCCACCTTCCCCTCTTCCCCCAGATCCGTCCCTGTCCCATGTTTCCGATTCCGAAGTTCTGCGCCAGCAAACACGCGCTCTAATTCCTCCGTGTTCGCACGCTCTCCCCCGTAGTCTTACTCGGCAGGAGGAGGTATCCGTGCGCCGGATTCGGGCAGGGGCGGCTTAGACACCATCTATCCGTCATCGGTGGCGTGCCAAATATCTGCCAGTACCCGACAGGTGCCCTCACTGTAGCGCTGCATCGGACATTTGTGATGTGCGGCACTTGTTGTGGACGTGCCCAGCGACGGCTGCTATCAGAAAACGGCTCCTCAGGGAGTTGGGCCTGCGGTGGAACCGCGAAAGTGACTACGTGAAGTGGACAATGGACAACCGTTTCATTAACAACCTCTGCGACTAGCTCAGCGCAACGGTTCTTCACTCCTTCTTTTAACTTTCAATCCCGTGCATTCCTTCCCCCTTTCCCTTTTTACAACTTATGCCTCATGGCACACTTCTCGAATAAAAAAAAAACACCATTGGTTCTAGTTTCCTACTATAATGCATAATATGGGCCATTACATTCAATCATGTACACGTTATGAAGTGAATTTTTAGCTGGTTTTATTGAGCGGCGCAGTTTAGGGCACATAGTTTTAGCTGAAGTGGCAGTCGCTCTATAAACTTCGAGTTAGAGTTACTACTAGCGATTTTCAGCTGGTTGTTCTAGACTAGCAGTTTTCGCTTCAAAGAACAGGCAGTGTTTACAAGACTGTTCCTAATGGGGTTAACGGGTTACGCTAATCGTTTTGGAGCAACTTGGTTCCGGATGGTTGTAATCGTCGAGAAGTGCCATTTGTTTACCACTGCTCCAATGGTCCGAGGTCGTAACTTCTGGAATGGCCACGCCGTGTTCACCAGCTTTTACAGTGGTTTGACAAATAACCATTTGCAATAATTTTTTCTACATTGCTCATATGGCGTTGTCGTATCGGGTCAATCCACTTTCAGCCTAGGTCATTCAGCATAGGTCAACAGCAGCTACTTCGCCTTTACATGGCTGCTCGGTGAGATGTTTGCGAAAAGAGTGCTTCTGATGTTGTCTTGAATAAGCGTAAATTTTTTTTTTTACACTGAGATAAAAAACTGCAGGAACGCGGACTCAAGCTCCCTGCAATGTATTCGACACACACGCGATAATGCCACGCTAGCGTCACGCGCATCATCTCCCGTTCACGTCCACTTCACTGAATGACGCGTTTTTGTGCAGTTTTTCTTCCTTTCAGCATTCCACCAACCGACCCGTTCTAGAGAAAATGCTAGTTGTCGACAATTGCGCGAAACAAAATGCAGCTACGGGCTGATGCTAGAGAGGTGGGAGTAATCTACCAGCGCCTTTGAATAACTCGTGGTACCATCTACCGGATAATCTGCGAACTTCCACCTGATTTAACATCAGCAGTTGTCCCTCTTGTCCATTTATTTCTCTTTGTGGGCTGTAGTCTACCTGTTACCGGGCAACTATTCAGAAGAAGTGGATATAAGTACATGCGCGTGTTTCCACACATCTATGGCATTCAATCTCGGATTTCGCTAGAAATAAGGTTTAAAAAATGAGGCGCAATTAAAGACACAATTACACGTCACAGCACCTTTGTTTCATTAAAAAGAACTTTTCAGAACGGAAGAGGCGAAACGCGGCACAGAGGCTCAGTTGGTTTGGCGGTCGGCAGCAGAACAGGAGGTCACGTGGCAGAAACACGGGCAGTCATTGATCATCGCTGTCAGAAACAGCTTGACTGCCTGCGATGCCCTATTGAAACACAACTGGAAAGGTAGCAGGCGCTGCAAACGCTCATTCGTAATCACGCCCGAATGTTATAGATTAGGTTGCTAGGGACTGTGATCATTCGGCAACAATCTACTCGCGTGAAGAGAGCACATCTTGCCGTATATCGCTTACTCTCATACCCGCAAAATCATCCACAAGCTTCCAAGCTTACTATAAGAAACGGCGATCACCGCTCTCACACATAAGTATACGGAGAGGATTTGTTTTATGGTTTCTGGGTGCTTAACGTCTCAAAGCGACTCAGGCTATGAGGGACGCATAAAGAGAAGTACTTTCTTTTGCCTTGTTACTTCGCCGAAGATGTGCTCCACCTCAGGCGTTGATCCTGTTATCACGTTGTCGTAAGGAGCAGCAGGCAAGCAGAAGTCTAAACTAAACCTTAAAAAGAACTGCATCGGTAGCCTAGTGGCCACGAAGTCTTGCTCCTTAGCGACAAGGTCTCGGTATCTAATATTGGTTACGGGTACTCACTTCGATATAGGTGAAATGATAACATTCCCGCGTCCCGTGCTATGTCAGTGCAGGGTAATGGAGCGATCCCAGATTGTAAAATTAGTGCGGAGCCTTTCACTACAGCGTCTCTGATACCTGTGTACATTTCGAAACTTTAAACAGCACGTACCGTACCACAGCACAGCCTATCATATCATAGCATAACATATCATGCCATACCATGCCATACCATACCGTACCATACCACACCAAATCATATGAATCCGCACCATGTAATACCATATCAATCCGTACCAAACCATACCATACCATACGATACCATACTATACCATACAATACATTACGAATCCACACCATGTCATAGCATATGTACCATACCATAAGATACGATACTATACCATACCGTACCATACCGTACCATACCACGAAAGCTTTCAAAGGAGTCCGTTTTTTATTCGAATGTGCTGCCTAAAATGCAAAGTCATAGAATAAAGGGGGATAAGAGTCCTTTGCAATGACGAATCCTATTGTCCCGCTCTGTTCAAACCACCCAATTCGAAGCTCACTGGACAGCAGAATTACCCTTCCACTAAAGGTATGACCAGCTCAGTATTCGTAACGGTCAAGGGCGTTCCTTGGCGAAGAATGCAATACCGTTTATCTTGCAGAGGAAAGAGTAGGCAACCAACGTGGCGAACAGAAAACACACCGCAGTAAACCCCAGCAGCGATAGACAAACGCCACTGGCTGAAAAACCCAAGAAACAAAACAATCTATAGAGGCTGTAAGCACCTAAGCGAGACCAACTATACCGACTTAAGATAGAAGAAATGTAATGTAAAAAATGAAAAATACTGTTTTCTCTGCAGTACACTCTGCGCTGTGCTGCTAAGCGCTTCCAAAATTATTGAATGTGGAACACGGTGGTTCATGTGTTTAAAAGTACCGAACAGAAAATCTGAGCAACCAGACTGCTGCACTTTCAGATCACAGTTCATAACACTGTATGCTCCACACCGGAACTTGTGACTCAAAAGTGTCTGTAACGGTACACGTGGCGGAGTGAAAGACAGAAGAATCTGGTGAGATGTATCCAGTGAAGAATAAGGATGCTCAATAAGCAAAATTGGGGCGCCATTTTTTCCAGTGCAGCAGGAAGCAGCAAAAAGACGCCTAAGCTTCGTAGGAGCTATCTTTGATCACAAACACTAAGGCCGCGCATCATAGCTCCAGATGGCACTCCTTCACTTTAATAAGCTTACGAGGCGAACTGTTATTTTCCAGAAACCTGCACACGATTGCCCAAACGCCAAAAATGCTGGCAATAAGTTAGATGAGAGTTACGGTCTTATTCTGAAAGGTCGAATGCAAGGCTGTGAAAAATGTTTTTTTAACCAAACTAATAAAAATGCCTCCCATAGTTGAAGCAATACTACAAAATTTGCGCCCACTGGTGTCTAATAGAGCAGAACACTTTAAGAGGTAAGATGCAGTCACTTCAACGTAACATTTTTTTTATATCAGTAACTTCATTCCTGGTTAACAACTATAGAGTCTGTCTGCCGGAATATAAGCTTGTGATTTATGTTCATTTTTCGCAAGTTTTATTTTCTATGCCATCTTTTTCCTACGCGGGCAGCCGTGAGAACCTTTGCAGTATTGTTAAATATTAAGATATTTGAAGTAAATAACCTAAAACATTTACGGTCTATCTCGTCGTTCAGCGTAGACGTAAGCAAGAAGTGCACTGCAGGAGAGGCGTAGCTTATTTTTGGAAAGCTTATAGATGGTGGTAGCCGCACTTCAATCTCATGGAGCTTCCCTAAGCCGCTTTTCTTCTCTGACCTTTTTTGTAGTGAGCTTAAGCACCCTACGTTTTCTTTGCAATGCAAGAGATGGCGCCATGGCGCCGCCACGTGCTCTACTTAACCATGGCACCTTTCCATCGCCCGGATGCCGCCGTTGCGTCTACCAGCAGGTTCACAAAACGAAATGTGGCCGCCATCGTGGAGCCGAACGTTAGCTCACCCAAAATAATCCTTAATTTCCAACTCCTGTTACAGCATCTATGATGACAGTGAATTTTCATGGCGCAAGTGCATCTGCGGCCAAAAAGCGCCATGGCACAAGGTAATTTCGTTCGGTCAAGACGGGGTCGAAGACCTATTTCCCAAGAATTTCACCATGAATAAGTCGAGCGCCAGGCCAGTGGAAGCTTGTACCCATTGCATCACCGGTGGGTACCCGGCGGCACTGTGGATGGAACCCCGCACCTGCCGCATGCGAGGCGGATGCTTAACCACGAGGCCACCGCTGCGGTACAGCATCACACTGCTTCTATTTTTTTTATTCACTCCTTTTGTACATTCCAGTCCTCAAGACACGTTTGAAGTGCGCAATGAAAAGGGACATAGTTACTGCTTTTTTCGTTTCGTAAAATCATTTATTACGCGATAGCATGTAACCCTTACCAGAGGGAGAACCGGGAACCATTCGGCGTCGGCAAGAAAAATCCTAATTCGATCACCGATAGTAACGTCATGAGTGACGTCACCAGAGCGGACAGAATTTATTGGCTGGAGGGACGCGACGTTAGAAGCTCAGAAGTGGTGTCGACACACTGGAACAGACTTCACCACCTTTCTTGTGTGAAGCCTCCCCTGACAACCGTGGCAGGTAGTTTAACGCCCTGGCCGCAGGTTAGCCCTGCCGTTGATTTGAACTATGACGTCACTGAATCGCAATTGTTCTGTGACCCAGTCAGCCCTTTTCCTGTGTTGTAACGTTACACCGTTCATTTTGCTTCCTGTAGCTCGCTGCGCTTCCGGGATCTAGGTTATACGATTTTCGTTACCATCCACGCCTCTGCGCCTTAGGAGAGTGCCAGTATGATGCAGCTGTTTTATATTCCCTTTTTGCCGGAAACTGGTAAACTGCTTTTGAATACCGGAGAGTGCCTGCCAAATGCGCTCCAACCCATCCTTACTTTAATACTTATTTTTCTCTCATGATCCAGATCTGCAATCACAACCTCTCCTACGCACATGTATTCCTTCAACACTTCCAGCGGCGTCCTACTTATCATAAACTGCTGTTTCTTTCCGGCACTGTTGAACAATACTTTAGTTTTCTGCGCATTAATTTTTAAAACTACAGCCCTCCTTAGCATGTCGAAGTCCTCGTTCATGAGTTACAATTCATGCCTTGTTTCACTTACCAAAGCGATGGCATCAACGAACCGTTCATGGCTAGGGTATTCTCAATGAAACTTTTATTAGAAAACATTTATCTTGAATACGTAGCCATGTATCGACATAAATATTCATGATGCGATTCCTATTACGGTTTATTTCGATGAAAAAAAAAGTTGTTTTACTGCATCTTGTCAAGCTCCCTCCCCTCTTGTATACATAATCAACAGCAGCTCATATAATATACATATAAAGATCAGCATACACACACACAAAAAAGAAAACACTTTGATGGATATTTTATACATCACTAAAAATGGTGACGAAAAATTTCCGTGACATGTACAGGTACAAAATGCAGTGTAAGTATGCATGCTCAAAATGACTTCAAAGATTCGAAAGAACAGCAGTTATAAAACCAAACAGAAGAATTAACAGGTACACAGAGCATGCAGTTAAAACCTGAGAAAAAATATTTCCTAAAAGGTAGTGCATAGGTAGTACATCTATAATATTTGAGAAAAAAAAAGGAAATACTTTTTCTCAACGCTACTTCTAAACAACTAAAAGAACAAATCTCTGAATTTTGTTTTCAAAATGCTCATTAGATCAATTTCTTTGCGAAAAAATAATTTAATACGCTTGGTACTGTGTGTCGTAAGATTTGTTCACAGTAATTAGCGCGGTTACGATGAACTTTCCAGTGCTTTGGATGTCTAGTTGTGTAAATGCGTATTTGTTTGCAAGTTTGCGAGATTAGTTAGGAGATTAATGCAGTGTTTCTTTTTACCCCTTAGCTTTTATAAAGGTGGTAGTTATACAAGCAAGGTGTCTGCTGAGTAGTCTGGTGAAGAATTTGTAATAATCCGAATTACTTTATGTCGAATTACTGTCAGTTTCCTTATGTTTATCAAGGTTGTCTTGCCCCACTCTAAAAAGCAACAATTTATGCGCGATAAAAACAGTGAGTGATAAATTATCAGTGAGTGATAAATTATCAATCTTGTGCCAACAAGAAATAGATCTCGATGCCTGTAGAATAATCTTAAAGTGCGAGCTAGGGTCGTGATAACATGGTTAGTGTGCGAGTCCCATAGATTGTGCTCTGAAACTATTACGCCTACATTTTTAAATTCTGTCACAATTTCTATCGGCTGACACTGCATTTGAAGAAGATTATTTGGAACAATGCCTCTACCCTTAGATCAGAAAACGTCTGTTTTAGTGTTTGGGCATTAATAACCAAGCCAGTGCAGTAAGACCAATCATGAAGTTTATTTAAAGTGCTGTTTGTGCTATTAACAAGTGCGTAGATCAGGAATTTCATATCATCTTCAATACCAACAATACCATTCATGTAAATAATAAATAAACACGGTCCCAAGATGCTGCCCTGAGGAACACCAAACAAAGTAGAGTTAAATGTGGAGGTGCTGTTGTTTACTGATAGAGACTGCATGCGAGTAGTACAGTATGATTTCTGATTTCATTACCTTCAAGGCAACACTTCAATTGCTCGTTTGGTCGTTAATGTTTTCAATATTTTTTTTATTTTTAACCTGCCACGCTATGCTTAAAATGCATTCCGGGGGTTCTTTCCGAGCCGCACTTTTGATTGGGGGTGTAGAGAAGCCTCTGTCATGAACGTAACCGACAAAGTCACTTCCTACCAAAACGATGGCCTTCATTCAGTCTGGTGGTGTGTTGCTTCGTACAAGAGAAGAATATGGCACCGCCTTCACCGCAGACACAGTTATTTTTCTATTCATTATTTCATGCTATGTGTCATTTTAATCTTCGCCATGAACACCGTGCCGACCAGAAACCGTAGTGTTTCGCTCAACTTTCCTGTTTAAGATACGGAGTTTTCATTTCAACGGCTCACATGTTATTCGAACCCTTAAAACTCAGTAGAACGGTTCTTGTGCCCACTCGCACGTAGAAGGGTGCATTAAACCCTACAGTATTACTGCAGTCTGGGTCCACCGCACAATATTCGTCTCAAAGGATCACATCGCGCGCATGAGCGTAGGAGGCGATGACGCCGTTCAGTTTACGGTCCTTTTAGGAGCAGCTGAGCTGGCGGCTGGGAAACAACTAAAAAAAATAAGAAAAAACCCAGCCATCTAAGAAATGTCAACAGCTGCATTAAAGCCGCAGACACTATTTATGCACGTGGATCTGCTGAGGACTATAACCGTCCTTCAATGGTGTAGCTATAAACACAACGAGAAATATGTAGGAGGGTAACGCAAAGACCTATATTTCGTCTACACCACAATGCATGAGGCGGCCTCGACCTTCTTTACAGCTGCCGAGGTTTGATGACGACAGTTCTCCAGGGCTACATTGGCGGGTGCTTACAGCTTTCCTCGGCTGCGTGTGTCTGATTTTGTGGGTCGTTTTCTTGCGCTTCGCCAGATATTGCCTATTGCTATTGCATAGCAAAGACAGTAATATATTTTATTCCTACTCGGAATCCTAAATATGGTTTCTAATTTCTCGTCTTTGTATACGAACTGTACTTACGTGATTGGATATAAATAACATATAAGGTGTGACGTGCTCTATGTCCACTCGCCGCAGCCAGTCGGGAGCTGCGAAGGAGCAAGTGACAGCTGCATCGCTGTGTAAACCGTGCTCGAGGGCGTGGCTAGCGCTTGTTCTGGCCTCGCGATTTCGCTTTCAACCGTGTGCAGCCCTGAAATTGCTTGCTATGCAGCGGCAACTACAATGGCGTTTTTGAAATGAATAAGACTCATATGGCTTTCGCTTACGGTGCCCTAGAAACTTCGAAATAAATCAATCAATAAGGAGCCCACACTGTAAATATTAAAACTTAGCCAGCCTGCTAGTTAGAACGTCTTACCTCTATTCTGATACATTACAGTACGGACAATGTTATGCTGAAAAAAGCGGTCTCTCAGTCGTAAACCCTGTTTTATTTTTGAAATTTCTGTGTCCTAGGCGAAACACCCTGCATAAATGGAGTGCTAGCCCAAGTGTGTCGTAATCTTTACGTACTAGATGCCTCCATGTCAAAATTCATACACGAAGAGCTGTTGCATCTACGACTACAAAGTTGTCTGCGTGAATTCAGGAGAATACCCAGATTTGAGACATGTCTTTGAATTAACGATGATAACCAGAACTTTTGTTCGGGTCTGAGGAGCATATAGAGTTGCAGCGTCAGGGTTGTGTAAGTGTCCCATTAGACCACTGAAATGCAAACTATGCATCTTGAAGGCTTTGTACGGAGGTTTTACACGTTTTCAACGTTTTTGTCTCCCTAATGAACGTTCAGATACAAAACGGTAGCTGAAAAATGAACAGTTCAAATATATTTCGCGTCGAGGATAGCCTCCACACTGGAATTTCGTTCCCAGGTGATATGGTATCCGAGAGCGACCAAGTCGATGTTCCCAAGGTTCCGCTGTCAACTGCAGAGAAGAAAACTTGGAGTGCTTAAAAGTGCACTTTGAAAAAGGCCGCGCTTGACGACATCCCCTGAAAACCAGGCATTAGAGTACAATCCTTCGATAACCCACTGTTTTTTTTATAGCCTCACACGTCGATGCTTTAAGTCTGCACTGGAGATTAGATGATATCTTTAACGTTCGTCTCAGTATATTGTCTCTGGTGCTTGTGAGAAAAGAAGGGGTTCTGTCGGCGCTATTGGGATTTTCCTTTCTCAAAACTCCGCACACATCTTGCCAAAGTATCTGTAAACACGTCTAGCGCAGAAGGAGAATAGAAAAGTACGAAGCGGTCAGGAAAAGAGGAATTCGCAGCTCACTGGCAAACAACAACGCCCGAAAGGAGGCTTAGCTGTGAAGACAGCGGACAAAATAACGCTGACGAATAAATGCAACACGGAAGAAACCGATTAGTTTGTCTTTGTTGACAGGTTGCTCTGAAAAGGAGTTACGGGAAGAACTGCAATAAAGTGCCTTTTGTGTGTTTCTGCCAGCTTCGGCTTGCCACGCCTTAAGGTCAGTTCACTTTGTTTCATTAAAACCGAACTCTGCGATGCCCTCCAAACCGCTAAGGCAGCCGGAAAACACCACAGGGTCGCATCGTACGCTCGACTACCGAAGTTGCACTGTGCAGATAAATGAAAAAAAAAAGTTGCAGCGAGTTTTTCCAGCGAGATAATTTTTCTCTCGATCTTGTTGCGCTAATGCTTTCACTGGGACTAGCACTCCAACCTCTGATTCTTATTGTGTAAAACTTCCATAATCAGCATTATGATATCAGGTAGATTCTGCGCAGGCAAGAGCCTGCTAAAGACACACGTACCAAAACTAAAGACCAACGTACAAAGATCGTCATTAATGTAAGCACGGAAAAAGTGATGTCGTATGCAGTAGTGATATAGGGACGTCAGGATGAATGTCTGAAAGTTTATAGTGAAATTCGGTGCGAAAGATGACGTACAGTGAACACAACTAGAGCGGTCAGTGTGGCGGAAGGCTAGCACCGCGATATTACCCATGAACGGCAAGGGTAGGCGGCGTTTTTATGGAAGGCACTAGAGTTAGCAGATTTACCTTATGACTTTTCGTTTTGTCTGCAAAAACAAACCGAAGTCATTTCAGTCACTTCGTGATTTCAGAAGCCGTCGCGAGTACCTAAAAAATGGCTTTTTTAATTATATGCGCCTTCAACTACGGATGTTTTGGTAATCAATATCGCATTCAATGCTCTGTGAATTGTGAGAGCAAGACGGTAACAATAGCTTCCGAATCGCCAGGCATTTCCCCCGGATGTATAAGAGTACTAACAGTAATGACACCGGAAGCAAACATTTAGCTAGCCGGTTTACAGGCTTGCACTGGATGGAAGTCTATTGATTGTGGAGGCTACACTAAACCTTGCTAGACAGTGAACAAAAACTATATCATGCTGACTCTGATATTTAAGTTCTGCGCTATATTTGACGACCCACGATTTCATAAAGAAGCTTAAGTTAGGACTCAATAAACAGGTCCTTTCAGCGGAGTTACGTTGCAAGACGCATTATTTATATTTTTTGCGCCGAAAGCATCAGACGTCGCGTACGAAAGTACATAAAGCAACTAATCAGTGTCTCCTTTTGCACCATGTCTAAGTGCATATCAACCAAGGGTATTGAAGCACTCAGAAAAATATCGCACTAATTTTTCTCTCCTACGCTACTATAGCCTGATATACGCAGAGAGGTACGAGAGAGGAAATGCCAACATATATTGCAAGCGAGATTGTATGTTTCTGAAAAATTAAGGCAATAGTGTAGTTTTAATGATCAACAAAATTCTTTCGGCGAAAAAAGTAAAAGACCAAAACAGCGTTTACTTCCTTGCATTTGAAGAAAAACGTTATTGAATAGTTTACTGAATCTAAGTAAAGTTATTCATAACATTATAAAAAGTAATATTTTAGGAGCCGTAATGACATAAAACCATGATTAAATACAGAAAATGTAAATGCCACGTCGATGCGTGCAAATGAAACACAGTGACCAGTCGTGCCACAAACCTCGATTCCTTTCATACACTTGCTCTCTTTTTCATAGCCTCTTGAACTGTTTAAATTGCTGTATTGCAGAGTGAAAGGCTTAACACGCACTTTAGAAAATTTCTACACTGCCATTCATCTCCATTTTGTGTCGCCAGGCGAAGCGTGTCGTGAATTTTCTTTGTGGCGTGCAGATCGAAATCCGCTACAGAGCGGCCGCCGATTAGTGTAATTAAAGCCAGGAACAGCCGAGCAGATGGCCGCATGTTTCTTTTTTTTTAATTGTCCTGACGTCCAGCCAGTCGTGGCAGGAAAGCGGAAGTTGGGGCAAGTGGATTCAACATTTTTAAAAAAGAAGTACACAAACATTTGCTCACTTACAAGAGATTTATTGAGGCTTTGCTGCTGTTTATATACTGAGGCAAGCACTCTCAAGTGAAAACGCACAAAAAATGACAAGAATGACAAGAACCCTGCAAGTGACAACGGGGACACATAAACGACTTTGCGTGTTTTTACTAACCTCCTTTTGTAAACTGAAGGTCTTTATAATTGTCCAGTGCAATCAAGGTGGCGCGGACGTATTATTTTTGTTGGTTGCATTCGCTTATTTTTATCTTCGTTTTTTTGCAACTTTCTGCCAATATCTTGCCCTCGCTGAAAATGGGATAGCAGGCTTCTTTTTCTGCAGAGCCTCTGCAGTGAATGCCCCAAATTACCGGCCACAGATTCGCTCGCGTTGTAATTGTGTTGCCGCGACCGATCAAACAGGCATCTGCCAGTCTGTCCCCGGTAGTGCTTGCCCCATGATAATAGAATGCTGTGCATAACATTTCTAGTGAAACGCACAAATCTTTTTTGGTGCTTCTTGGCGCACTCCACCTTACTACTGTTGCTGGAGTTTACAATGAGCCAAAGCATTTCAGAGCTTTTCGAGTTCAGAAAAAAAAAACATTCACATATGCACGTGAACCTTTCCGAAGTTGTGTGATGTGCTAATTAGGTACGGAATGATCGTGACCTTTTTCTTTCTTTCATTGTTGTTCATAACTGGCTCTATCGCGGCGCGCAAATGTATGCTATCCGCTTTCCAGCCAGTTCAATGTCTTTACGGAAGTCGAAACAAAGCATAGAAAAATATCCGTAGCCCGCGACATGCACAGACATCAAGATTAATGCGTAAGCATCGCCTCTGTAACATTGTCAGCGAAAGAAATTTTGTTTTCTAAGAGATAGATAGAAACATTGCGTGATGTCGTTTATTGTCCACATTGCCATGTGCATTGTGGCCATTTTTTTGCGTTTTCACTTCAGATTGTTTGCCACAGAACATAAGCACTCGAAAAACCTCAAGAAAATCAGCTGGAAGTCAGTGCACAGTCTGTGCACCTGCTATCGCGTCCACGCCTTTGCGCTGTCTCAGTTAAGTGGTGGAAAAGCTAACGCAAAAGAATGGCGCACACATGATGGAGCGTCTTTTCATAACTGCTGCAGTTTATCCACGAGTCTCTTGCAGGCGTGGCATGAAGGCAATGGAATTAACCGCTAAATAATAAGTGTTTTGTTATCCCTGAATCTTCGCTGCGCTGCGAAGATAACCTGCACGTAAGCAATAGTAAAAAAAAAAACGTTCCCACTCGTGACAGACAGCTCGCCTTATATCGTAGCATGCTCACGTATGTCATTGAGATGTTTTTCTTCTGGCCCAGAGATGGAGAGAAGCACTTCTTTTGAAGGTACCCTTGTTGTATTTCTCGTGGTGAGCTGCTTATGGGCTATTCCTTTCCTTGAATGAGGTACTATTTACGATAGTTCGCAGCCACGTGTATGGGAGGATGCAGAACTACTTTTCACATTAACTGCCAGGATTTTTGCAAGCGCAGGCACAGTCCAGGTGCTCTTTGCAATGGCGCGCAGAGTAAACGTATGTTATAGAAACGCTGAAAAGAAAGAATAAACACTGCTAATTCTCCATTTACTGTGTTCTTTTACTAATGAAGGGTCCTCTTACTTTATAATAGGCACGTGGAGCACATTAGAAATTCAAAACCACCTGATTAACATCCTGTGCACTTACATCCGCTGACCTCCTTACACTACTTGTATTACACAAGTCAAAAATTGCAAAAAATCCATTTTCTTAGGAAACATAACGCAAACATAGGCGACGTCCGCTCCTGAATAGTGAAACTAAGGCGGAAAACCATGTGTAAGCGTTGAAAACATATGTATCATTAGGTTACCCATTCATTAAAGACCTCGCTTGGAATTCGTTAATGCATTTTTGCGCACAAAAGTGTGTTTCATGCTAAGTAGATACATACAGTGATTTACCGGTTACTTGTAAAGAGATAGCATTTGTTTCGAGATAAAACAGCAAACATGGTCTTAAAATGCTATAACCTGGCTAGGAAGTCAATGCAAGCACAGCCACAGTCCAGGTGCTCTTCGCGATGGCGCGCAGAGTATATTTATTATTTTTGTTCCTTTCAAAATCTTGAAAGGTTTGAAAACTAGATAGGCAACATGTTGATAATATGTTAGGAAGCGTATGTACTTCAGGCAGCAGCGCCAGGCAGGTCTCACTGTGATCGGTTAAATATAGCATTACGATATGTGGGGGAGGGGGGGGGAAGCATAATAATCTTCTGAAGCATTTAGAATTCCGGACACAACTTTCACGATACGTAATCTGACGGCCTACTCACCGCGATGGCTAGTGGGTATGACGTTCGACTTCACAGCAATAGGTTGCACCACCAAAACGAGGCTATCATAAATGTACGAATTGCTAGTAAAAAATACATTCCCTCAGCGCAGGTACTGGTCCATCTGTCCATAAACTATGACAGGGGGACCCATATCAAAGCAGTCTCTTCGCAGCAAGCAAAGAAATACTTATTCATGCGAAATCTAAAAAAACAATTAGGCAGTGGCTTATCTCTGGTTAAGCCTGGATATACAAGCGGAAAGCTTGTAACGACGAGTCTTGGAAGGAAGGAAGGAAGGAAGGAAGGAAGGAAGGAAGGAAGGAAGGAAGGAAGGAAGGAAGGAAGCAAGGAAGGAAGGAAGGAAGGAAGGAAGGAAGGAAGGAAGGAAGGAAGGAAGGAAGGAAGGAAGTAAGGAAGGAAGGAAGGAAGGAAGGAAGGAAGGAAGGAAGGAAGGAAGGAAGGAAGGAAGGAAGGCCTCAGACGTTGCTGGCACATACCCACTACGGGGGAATGGCCAAGACACGGGCGGTTAATTGCTGGATACAGGAAATTTTTGACAGGAAACGGAGTGGTAATAGGATGTAGCCTGACGAGTCTTGGGATTTTCCTCTTCTGACTCTCTTGTTTCCTCCTCCTCACTCGCTTGGCTGCTGCTGGCTGAAGATGCGGCAAGACACGCTTTTCGGCTTCTTTCCGACGTCGTTTATCACGGTGTATCTCCCGTAGTTCAGGCGTTTCGGCTGCACATTTAGCTTAAGCTTTATCTTTTTTGTCGCTGTTGTGCCGCCAACTCCCAAGCGAGTACTTCTGGATCGGACGAATTTAGTTTCTCAGCTTTTCTGCGTAGTCTAGCAGCAGCCGCACTCTCCTTCCTTTGCATGCCTAGTGCGCACGCCTTTTTTCTGGCAGGCGCATTGTATAGCCTCCTTGCGCATGCACATCGCGCGCATGCACATCGCGCACATGCGCAGTAGCGCGCGGCTGCGCCGAAAGGTCAGGCGACGGAATCGGCGGCGGCGACGGCTTCGGCAGCGGCGAGGAGCGACCACTTGCGCGGCGCGTGACGTCACTTGCTTTCGCGCATGCGCATAACTCACCAGTTCGGCTCACGAGAAGGTCATCTCTGACCCGCGTAGTGAAGCTTTTCGCTTGAAAACCTTCAGTAGAATGCAAGCCCACATCTCTTCTGTAGAGAGTGAACAAAGGTCACCACTCTGGAGAGGAAAGGGGTGACTGAAAACAATGTGTATCAGAAGACACAGACCAGAAAATGCTTTGACTCTTTGTTGTCCTCGGGACAAAAAAAAAGAGCCTCAAAACTGTACCGCATCATTCTCTTTCTACCACTTCAGGAGCATATTTCGTACGTTAGGGACAGCAGTCACTCCCAATGAATCACCAATTGCTGAGGCTTACCTGTGCGACATCTCCTTCAGCACCTGGTGAGGACAGGAGAGAGACACAGAGAAAACATAACGCAAGCTTTCGGTTATGACATAATACGATGCCGTCAGAATTGCGGTCGTACCTCATCCTTAAGAAAGTGTTCGCAATGCTATTGCGCAAACACCCCGCACTGTGGCTTCCTTCAACAGCATTCAAATTTTCTTAGAGGCCGGGTCAAATTAGGAGGTAGTCATCGAGTTGGGCCCGGTGAATTACGGTTGATGCTCGATTTTGGTTCAAATCGGCAAAGGAAAAATTTCCTTGCAGTTAGCAGTACGAAGAGCACTTCAGGTCTTCGTCCGCTCGTCCGGCGACACTTGGCCGGTTATGCGGACAAAGACCCGAAGTGCTCTTTGTACTGCTAACCACCGTGTATACGATCACCGGTCAACGTGCCATCGTCATTCATCGCTCGGGACGAGCAACCGACCAGCCCGATCCGGCTACCAGACAGTGGAAGGGCAGGAGAGTTTAACTGGTGCCGTGACCAGTATCGTCTGAGCGGCTTTCTGCAAAGCGGTTCGAGGCAGTACCTTCCTGAAGATTTACGAGGCAAAATCTTTGTGAAAGGTCAAGGGGACGAAGGTACAAGCGTGGCATTATCCTTGTGAGAGGCCTCGGAGTCAAGACTCAACGACAGCGCCGAGTAGCGAGCGAAACGAGACCGACGGATCGAAGCGCTGCGACTTCAGCGGCACCTGCTGCTGGCGACTCCGTAGGCCGGGATGACGTGGTAAGCCTGCTTCGAGCTTTTGGTTCCGGCCGCACTTCTGCTCCTCAGGACGTTACCTGCTGCTGCCACGAAGCAAGTGCCATGACCGACAGCCCGACAACGGAGTGAGTTTCCTCATTCTCACTTTACTTGCCTCGGGAGCGCTTGAGCCGTAACATTAGAATAAAATAAGGCACAATGGTTACATTTAGTTGGGGAAGTGATATGGCTATGGGTATGAGTATGAGTATGGACCTTAGCGCGCAGAAATGTCAGATGCCGAACGAGCCAGAGAAAAGGACAGAGGCGACGCTTATATCAGAGGCCTCAAGCGTCAGTTAGGGATAGCCGAAGAGAGCCTACGGCAGGAAAGGAAAAGGATTGCAGAGAAGGAACGCTCACGGAGAGCGGCGCGTGCATTACCGTAGCCCGCACAGGCAAATCCATACCTCATTAGCGCGAAACACGCTGATCAAACGCTGATCAAGGTAGTGAATATAGAGGATAACAGCAGCGGAAGTCAGTCGGTTCCTATTGAAAACAGAGAACAGCAATCGCAGGTTCCTGCAAACAATACCGCAGTCGTTAGTGTCGAGGAGCCACGAGTTGTGGAGCCAACCACGAATGTTGACGCACACCAGCAGTCCTTGATTCCCGTGGAGGTGAGTTCCACGGACGTGCCTGGGAAACATTCGACCAAAGATCAGACTTTACAGGTTCAGTGTTGCGAGGCAGCCGAGCATGCTGTTAGTGAGGCTAATGGCGCTTATGAGCGCAACGGCATGAACTGCTTTGCCGGCCGGAATGCCCACTGCGACCTTTTGTTGCCCACAGAAGCAGCAGCATGCCAGGGAGAGTGTTGCGAAGGCAGCATGTGCGTCAAACAGCATGCGCAGCACTCGCAGCGGCGCCAGAGAAGCCAGCAGCAGAGCTTGTTAGGCGAAGCTGTTCGGAGCCGGAAACCTCAGACACGTGTAACGCCGCGATAAGCTTGGCGGTAGATGAGCAGAAGCTGGGCAGCGGCGACGGCGAATTTGCCCCATCCCCTCAGAAAAACGAAGTTACACTGGCGCTTACACAGGCGAACCGAGACCCATGCTGTGATCTCATTACGGGTCTGGGCGACAGGCGGATAGCAAACCTAGTGGTTGATGATGATGAATTGGGTGAACTGGCCATGCCACATTCAAAGAGGCCTTCTAGGTGCGAGCACTTGGAGACTTTCGCGGAGGCTTGTGCCCCATATGCGCAAACAGTCGACTTCCCCACCGGGGTAGATGAGATACACAACCGGAGAGAAGAACGAATGCGAGAATGGTGCACGCTGCAGCGCGTAATGTTAACTTTTATGTGACCAGACGACATATTCCATCCTGGCGGCTAGCGACAAACGCCTAATGTACACAGCCTTAACCCGCTCTGTCACTGTCAGGTTGCGATAAGCGTGACAGTGCCCTGCGACTCGAGCACACGATGGGGCAGTGGGTGAGAGTGGGGGAACGTGGGGGAACGTGAGCAGTTTACTGCAGGAGGGTTCAGACCAGCGGACCGGTTCGCGGATCGTCCGCGTGCGTCAGCGCGGCTATCGTTGCACATGACCAAGCATCCGTGAGTCGGTCCGGACGTCGCGCATTCGCACGAATGCAGCGGACAATCCGCGCGCCCTCTCTCCCCCAGCGTGCCTGCGCTGTTTGCGCGGCTCTGTTAGCGTGGCTCCCTGGCCGCTGTTTGGCGCTCCCCATTTCTTGCGTTCATTTCGAAACGTCCGGCGCTTATTTCCAAACAGTGCCTTCAAGAATCGTGCATAGGGAATCGTAACAATGTAAAATGCATCGCAAGCGCAAGTTCGAGAGCCCACTTAGCTCGAAAGTTCCAGTAAAAAAAAATATTTTAAAAAATTACGTACCGACTGTGTACGGGGCCGAGTCGGGATGTCGCACATCCATTACCGGGGCGATCTGTGGCCACTATTTATCCCTTAGCATCATGCAGAGGTGGTCAGCGTGTTAAATATTACATATAGGTTGGCAGCTCTCAGCGACTGCTAAAAACGCCACGATCGCTTCGTAACTGAGCGCCTTATTTCCAACATTACTCAAATTGCAGAAACAACAAAGCAAAGCGGGCACTCACGCAAGCGCACGCGCTAAGACAAACACCAATGACGTAGTGAACGAAACACGAAAAGAAGGGCGCACAATGCTGCACTCGAGTGGCAAATACGGCGAAAAGCGCGACAAAACGAAAGGCGCCAGCATGGAGCAAAGCCGACGTCATTCCAGATAGCTACCCAGACGAGCGCTCGAGCGAAAGATGACTGACCTAGAAGCAATAAAGAGCAAACACAATCCCGGTCCGCCGCCAAGCCCGCGGACTGAAAAAGGCGCTCGCCTTTGTCGCTCTGTCCGCGGACCCGGCCCGGAAAAGACCGCGCTTCCCGCTCAAGGTCGCTCAGAGCAGTGACGCTCACGTCACGTGGCACGCGGACAGCGCTGACGCGCCCGGACCATCCGCGATCCTGTCCGCTCGTCTGAAACCACCTTAAGAGACAGTGAAAGTGATTGGACAGCCTCATGCCAGTGTGCTGATTGTGTCCTGTGTCAACTGCTTTCCTTTCTGAGGACATATCATCCACCTCTGACGAAGAGCGCCGTACGTGTTATGCATTTATTGCTCTCGTCAGTGTAGTACAGCAATGTATATGCAACTTCATGAAAAGTGTGTAGTTATTGTATGTTTTCTTCAACCTGTATTCATTGCAACATTGTTGCATGTATAATTGTTTTCATTTTACCAGAGGGTTCATTATGCTTGTCTGCTCATAACTGATATGTGTAATCTGAGCACCTGCATGCCCCAATGTAGCTTCCTAAGCATTTTTTCTCTCCCAATTGCTTGTAGGACGCCAAAGCGCTTTTTTTTTGGTACAGCTACCATATGAGGGCCAGGTACCTAGTGCATTTGCGAGTTTTTGTATTTTGTTGAGGGCCGGGTCTTTTGTGCTTTTGTGGGCTGTATGTTGTGTGTACGGCAAGTGCCCCCCCCCCCCCCAACATTCTTGGCGGGGAGGTGTTAAGTAAGAAGCCCACGGCGGCGCTCGGTCGTTCCTCCTTTTTCTGGGAGCTCTCGTGTACACGGAGGTCGAAGGGAGGTTACTGAACGGCGCGACACCAGCGCTAATTCCTTTGGGCTCCGGCCACGACTGGCTATTGTGCACCTGCCTGTTGCGCGCCTCACTGTCTGACCGGCCGCGCACGAAGGGTTAGACCAATGACAGCGCATCGCGCGCTCCGGACGCTGCCCAAGGCCGTGGGAAATGAGGAGTGGGACCGCGAACGACCTTGTCAGATTGTCAGAGTCGCAAAAGGGCGACGACCTTTTCCGCTGAGGAGATTACTTTTACTCTCAGCAGAGACGCTAAAGCCGATGCGAGGGGGGGGGGGGGGGGGGGGGGGCTCGATGGCGCCTCGATGGGTTGCACAGGTATTGAGGTGTGTATGCGAAACCGGGCGCCCTGAACTTTCGAGGAGGTTTAGAGCTCCACAGAGTCAGGCTCTGGCAGCCCTGGGCTCCGCCCGTTTGTATGTGCTGTGTCTTTGTGCTGCTATTGGCTGATATAGGGCGAGAGCTGGAATAGCAAAGATTTGCCCAATTATCGAAAGGTTTAAAATCAACTGCAAACAAAGAGTTTGGACGAGCGCGCAGAGTCTCAGTCTCGGCCGCTTTTAGACAGCCCTTTTTTTTAACGTTCCTCACTCTCACCTGCCTTTTATTTCGATCCCGTCTTTAACAAATCAGTTTTGGTTTTAAGAAGTTGGAGTCGCTGCCCCAACCGGAAACGTGTCGCCGGACGAGCGGACGAAGACCCGAAGTGCTCTTCGTACTGCTGACTGACGTGTATACGATCACCGGCCAGCGGGCCATCGTCATTCACCGTTCGGGACCAACCGACCATTATTGAGAACGGGGGCAGGAAAGTTTAACTACTTCGCTGTGCGGGGTATTGCCGCCGAAGTAACGTTAACTGCTTTTTTCTGGACACATTCGATCTTGGTAACGTCTTGCAATTTGCGAGGGTTCTATATAACGCATGAGTAGTCAAGTATGAAACGTATTAAAGCTTTATACATAATGATTTCACTTGGAGCTTTAGTTAAAGTACGTATTTAATATCCTAGTTTCATTATCGCTTTGCTGCATATGAAATTAAGGTGCTTCGACTAAGATAGGTTAGTAGTAAAAATAATCCCTAAATACTTGTATTTTAACGCCCGTTCTAGTGAATATCTATTCGAGGAATAGAGGAAATTAGAGGACGAGCAGCTGTTAGAAAGCGTCATGACAACCGGTTTGCGAAAATTAATGCTCATTTACCAGTCATTACACTATTCACAAAATGTAGTAAGGAATTATTTAAGACGATAATGATGCTCGGTGGAATGAATGATATCATATATAATGCAGTTGTTGTCATACATGCGAATTTTAGGTGTGATATTATGCGGCACGTCAATAATGTAAAGCAGTAAGGCTAAGGATCCTAAGGCAGAGCCTTGAAGCACACCGGACGAGACCGGGGCCGCATAGGATTTGCCTGAAATGAATGACACGTACTGAGAGCGGGCAGAGTTTACCAAACACCGAGAACTACTTGGGAAAACGAGATCAAATTAACCATCGTTTCTTAGCCACTCAGGGAGGCAGTTTTGAAAGTACAAAGCTACCCTGCTCTGATAAAGGGTAGCAGAATCAGTCCATTCTTCATTGATTCGAGGCGTATATCCGGGAGCACTGTCTTTTGTTAGATGGGGGTCTTGTTATGAAGAGATGTCATCAACGACCAACAAAGGAAAAAGTTTCCCTGAAAGTATGAGATGTACATTTCTATTTTAAAGCGAAACTGTGAGGAGCCAGAAAAAGGCCAGCAGGTTTCCATGAAAAACAGGTTAAGACTGGACGCAACTCAGAAGTCGTTCTATGTGTGTTATTATAAGAAAAATGTTTGTCGATCAAAGCTGAATCAACTGTAATAAAGTGGTGAAATATTTACACGAAGCTAAGTAACAATGCTAAGAAATCTCAGGGCGTATATACAGAAAAAATAATCGTCCATAATTTCCTCAACAGCCATCTTTTCACTGCCCTGCTTCTGACCAACAGACTGAGTGCATTTCCTGATGCTTTTGTTTTGCTCTTTAATCGCACATTTCTTTCTTGTTTTATGCAGGAGAAAGGGGGCGAAATTGGCAGATTACTTCGACAAAACGCCGGCGCAAAACTAGCAGAAAAGAAATTCGCGCCGATTTGCTTTATATTTTAGAATACTTCCCTGGTTCACTGCTGGCTCGCACTGATTTATGTCCATTTTCATACATCTCTCGTGGCGTGCTGCATCTTAAATTTCAGTTTTCAAGTGTCGAGATCAATCTTCAGAAATCATTCAATTTCTTACTTCACAACGACCAATGCAATCAGTTTTTTCTTTATGCATACCGGTGAAGCGCTATGGGCACGTGTGCAACATTCTCTCGGGAAATCTCATTTGCCGTTATCGCCGAACAGAAATCCACTTCCGCAAACTTTTGTCTCTCTGGCGTAAGTGCCCATTCGTTCGCCCACTTTCATTGCAATGCTTTCTTTGCAATGCTTGTTGTCGAGCCAGGTTCTAACACGCAGGCAGCTTGTCTTAGGAAATTAGTTAACAAGTGAGATCTAAAAGAAGCATCAATAGAACGGGCCGCTAGCACCGGCAAGAAAATGGGAATTGGATTGGAGTTTTGAGTGATGTAATCGCTGTGTGTTCTCTAGTTCAGACACCGGCTACATGCGCACTTTGCTCTTGCACCTCGAGTTCTCAGGATGCTTCGCAGGTGAGAGTTCGTTCCAACTGCAGGCATAGGGGAAAATTTCGTCGCGTGAATAGATTTCCGCTTCGAGGCTACGCGAAAAAAATATCTCCGATGCACTGCTCAATGCGGAAGGCAAGATTAGATTCGTAGGGAAAAGCTTAGGGAGAGTTGTACAGTACCTCATGGCCTGTTGCGGTCAAGAAACAGATGTCTGGGAACTGTATCTATCCCTTCTTTTACAAAAGCAAAGAAGGTATTTTTGGTGCCACGAACTTTGCCATGTCTTCAAGCCTTACGCACCTTTCGATGATGGCAATTAACTGTTATTCACGCTGTGTTTTTCGTATGGCTGCAGCAGCGTGTACTTTTAACGTAGAAGGGTCCGCAGCAAGACTTATCTAATACAAGTTATCTCAGTATTAGATTTTACAAGAGACAAGTTGTCTTCGCGGTTTAGAAACAACACAGCACAACACAGAAAGTAACGAAAAAAGTTGGGCTGAGGCTTAGCTAAAGTGTTAAGCCTGGATATCTCGAAGCGAAAAGCTTCGTGGCGATGCTCGTGGTTTAGCTTAAGGTTTTATACATAGGGTTGCAATTTGGGTCTACCTTTCTAGCTTTTCCAAAACATGTCTTAGGTATACAAAGCTTGTACAATAGTCTAAGATCCCGCAAATGCCATAGTCTTTCACAAACGTCACACACGTGGCCGAACGGGTTGTCTACAAAGTCTGTCGTAAAGATCTTGGTCGCGTTGGCACTTTCACCGAGTTTCAACACTTAGTCTGCATAGCGGCGAGTCTTTACCTCTTCTTCCATAGCGTCGTCGTCGTCGTCTTCAATCTGTTGGCTGCTAACACTGGTAGCAGACGCGGCTAAGAGCCACTTTTGAGCGTCTTGTCGTCGTCGTTTAGCGAGGCGCTCCTCTGGTTGCTCGGGTGTTTCGGTTGCTCGTTTAGCTCTGGCCTTTTCATTCTTTCTTCGAGACCGCTCGACGTCTCCCGATGTACAGTCTTCGCTCACCAGGCCACTGTCAATTGACGCAGCCAAACGGCGCAATTCAGCGTCCTTTAGCCGCCGTTTAGCAAGGCGTGCTTCTTGTGATTCTGGCGTTTAAGCCGCTTATCTGGCCTTCCACTTTTCATATCTTCTCTGCTTTTGAGCCAACTCCCATGCTACCACTTCTGGGTATTCTTCTCCTCCTTCCATGGCGAAAGGTCAGACGACGGAGGCAGCGCGCAGCGGCGACGACGGCTGTGGCAGCAGCGGCCACCGGCGCTCCGCGTGACGTCACTCTGTTTCACGGTCAGACGACGGAGTCAGCGCACGGTGGCTACGACGGCTGCGGCAGCAGCGACCACCTGCGCTTGCGCTCTGCGTGACGTCACTCCGTTTCGCGCATGCGCAGCTGTGGCAAATCTGTAGCGTGGCTCACGCGAAGCCCGGTGTGTAAGAGTCTAGTGAAGCTTTTCGCTTCAAAACAAATGGTCTTGAAATGGCAATACCCGCCGCGGTGGCTCAGTGGCTAAGGCGCTCGGCTACTGATCCAGAGTACCCGGGTTGGAGCCCGACCGCGGCGGCAGCGTTGCGATGGAGGCGAAACGCAATAGGCGTCCGTGTGCTCTGCGATGTCAGTGAACGTTAACGGTCCCCACGTGGTCGAAATTATTCCGGACCCCCAACAACGGCACCTCTTCCTCTTTTTCTTCTTTCAGTCCCACCTTTATCCCTTCCCTAATGGCATGGTTCAGGCGTCAGCCGACATGCGGGACCGTGCGAGACGATACTGCGCCATTTCCTTACCTCGAAAACGAATTCCATTTCGGTAATGACGAGTCAGAGGAAAGGAATATAATTTGTTGTTTAAAATTAAGGAGAAAAAGGAACACTTCACATATAGTAATGTTTTTCGCTGGGCTTTCGTGCGAAGCCCTGAAAGAGTGGAGTACTTTACGTTCTAAAAACTTTTTAATGTCCGCGCATGAATTTTCTTCCGGAAGCTATAGAATTCGCACGAATGCCTTCTTACTATGTGTCGAGTTTCAGCAGTCTAAAGAGAAATGCTGAGCGTCCTTTTTTTAAATCTGACCGCAGCGTTGGTCTAGTGGTTGAGCATACACCTCGCATGCGAGAGGTGTGCGGTTCGATCCTGAATGCCGCCAGGTACCCACCGGTGACACATTGGGTACAAGCTCCCCTAGCCTGGTACTAGGCTTAAACAATGTGGAATATTTGGGAAATGGGTCTTGGACCCCATCTTGTGCAATCGGAAATATCTTGTGCCATGGCCCTCCTTGACCGCAGATGCCCTTGTGCCACAAATATCCCTTGTAATTCTCTTTAAAATCTTATAATGGTATTCAATTTATTTGTTTATTTGATTATCAAACAACTGAGAATAACTGCCTTGCGCCGAAAAAGAACATTTCCAGGCGGGGCTGGGTCGTTAACGACTTGTTTGCTAGGGCGTGGCTGCAACTCACAAATGAGCTGCCATCTGTGGGAACTTGGTGCAATTAGACACGACAGGGTTGGGGGTGTCTGGTTGTATTGCTACTAGGCAGTAATAGTATAAAGATCGGCTGTTGGAGCGCAAGAGGTGCACTTGAAGTGAGGATGCCCCGCAGAAGTAAGCGTCTGCTTTTCCGTTTTTACATACAAATAAACCTTTCCAATAGCAGCCTGCAAACGGTCAACAGGAAAGCAACGTTGTTAGTTGCCATCGATGGGATCCTTAAATGAGAACGACCCGTATAATTGATATTATCTCAATGACTTCACGGAAGCGTAGGAGACGGTAACGTGCTGATAACAGCGTCCTGGAAAGCGTTATAGCTTGGCAGTGATGTACGAAAGATTATCGTGCGCACAAGCTATTAGCGCCAAGCAATCTTAGTCCTAACGGCTGCTTTCAAAATTGCCTAGCCAATTCGACCTGTAGTACTGGATCCCCCTCTTTGTTGACCAATTTTTTTCAGAAAAAAGGCGCATGTGAAAAATAGGTCTGAAAGATTCTTTTTTTAGTTTACTATCATTGAGGGTCATAAAAAATTAATTGAAATTTTTTTGGAAAAACAGGCTGGATAAAAGAACCAAATGAGGATAAAGAAATTGGGTAAAACGCCACACGAATTTTCGAAATCGTTGTTTTATTGTTATTCAAAAGAACCAACAAACAAATAATACCGACTTCATTTGCTACCGCCCTGATGACGTGCTCAGCAAGCCTGAGCAGGCAAGCTTAAGCGAAACAAAGTGAAATTTGATTGTGTTTAAAAAAAATCGAAGTTCGTCGTAGGCTCCACGGCTGGGAAAAATTGAGATGCCCTTCAAAATTTAGATATTGCTCATCCTTACTGTGAACGAGTCCTACATTTCCTCTAAGTAGAGAGACACAAGCATCGTAAGGAAATAAGGACAACTTCTTCCTGACAGTTCCCGCCATTGCTTTATTCCTTCAGCTCCTAAAAAATAGACGTTTGAGTAGCCACATAGTTTTCTTCTCACCTGTAAACGATAATTTTCAACTTCCTGCTTCTCATTTCTTCTTTTTTCTTTTTTCCGTCAAATCCTGGGGTCAATCGCTTCAACGCTGCCGAATGGCGTGCGATTTGGTGTGATCCTCTGCATGAGAACATGAGCTTTCCAAGTGATTTAGTCAGGCAGAATCGAGGTTGCTTTATTGTCCGACCGTGCTGTACGTAGCTGTTCTTGCCTGTCAGGAAGAGTGCGCAACAGAGATTCTAAAGGTTTTTCCGTGGTTTCTGCCCTTCATATTCAATGTTTATACTTGCATTTAAGCACTGCGCACATTTAAGGCACCAAAACGCCTGTCTTCAGTCACGCTACATGATTTCTGTTCAGCTTACTTCATGTCTTTTTTCGCGCCACTGCATGAATAATGTTTTTCTTATGTACAGGGTAGGTCAGATGTTCCCAGGCCGCAGGGTGCGCTTTCAAGCGCTATAGTCGGACAGTACGACACTCCCGAACCCCAAAATCTCTGTAAAGGATACAAGAAGTATCATTTTCACCTATGAGAACATTGATAGCTTAATTGGTATTAAAAGTGGCCGGATATGCCGCTGAAAAGTAGACCCTGTGATCTGCGAACTTTTCACCAACTCTGTACGTTCTGAACACTGATGAAAGCGATGAACCAAGAATGAGGGTTTGGACACAGCAAAAAGGTCTTTTTTTTTTTACTTTCTGCCTCACTAAAAACTACACTGACATGTTTTGTTCCACGCGATACCGGTTGATAAAATAAATTATCTGGGAACATCTCGAGCTTCAAATATTCTTGAATTTTGTATCAAGAAAAATGAATTCCCAGTTGCACCAAGTAGCTACTCACGTGAACCAAGGACGCTTGTCAGTTGAGCTGCATAGTATCGAAAACTGTGGCATGCAGAAGTTTGTACCTCTTGCACCACTTTTGAACCCTCAAGGCTCACGTCGAACTTTTTCTTTGTTTCAGTGAAGAGTGTTATTAACCTTTGGATAAGCTATGGAAAACATTTGGCTGGATCATGCTACGCTCAATGACAATGCCGAATCTGCAATTCCCAGAGTTTTAACCGAGTAAACCGAAGAGTTGCGCTCCTTTCAGGCGTTGAGATCATCATAAACACGGGGGAGAGGTTAGACGTCTTTTCGAGTGATCATATTATGGCGGCTGTAATCATAGCAGAAACTAATGGAGCGATCTTTCTTCTTCACGAGTGCCACGGTGAGGGCTATGGCCTGTTAGAGGCGTGAACCCCACCGCTCTCAAGTATGGTGTAAACTTTTTTCCAAAATTACTTGACGCTCTCTGGCTTAGACATGAAATTGGCGGTGAGGCAGAGGGGCATGGCCAATGATGTCGATGTGGTGGGCGACAGTAAACGTGCAGCTCAAAGTTCACTAGTGAGAATCGAATTGACAAAGCGGCGCAAGAAGTTGAGTGCATTCAAATGTCGATGGAGCGAAGGAAAACGTCGGGAGGCGAAGTATCGAGTGCGGGAACAGGCGCACTGAGGGCATCTACATCGAGGGATGGAGAGTCGTCATACTCATCCCGAAGCAAAATGGAATTAATGAGCAAGACGGTGAAGAAGTCCTCACCATGATGCACAGCGGAAACGTATGCGAACAGAGTAAACAACAGTAACACGGTAAGTCGAGCTGATAGGGTGAGTTCCACTTAAGGTAGGGGCGTGTATTTCAGGCAGATAATGTGGGTGTTGGAGTAATAATAATTGGTTTTAAGGGAAATGAAATGGCGCAGTGTCTCTATCATATATATCGTTGGACACCTGAACCGCGCCATAAGGAAAAGGATAAAGGTGGGAGTGAATTTTTGAAGATGTCAGGACGGCGCGAAAAACAACAAGGACCAAAGAGGCACACGAACACAACAGGACAGGCGCCAACTTGGGAAGTTGGCAAGTTGGCGCCTGTCCTGTTGTGTTGTTGGCGCCTGTCCTGTTGTGTTCGTGTGCCTCTTTGGTCTTTGGTGTTTTTCTTGGCAAGTTGGCGCCTGTCCTGTTGTGTTCGTGTGCCTCTTTGGTCCTTGGTGTTTTTCGCGCCGTCCTGACATCTTCAAAAAGCTATGCACCAACTAGCCCAAGCCAAAGTACTTCTTGAGGGAGCGAAAGAAGAAAGGAAGAAAAAGGTGCCGTAGTGGAGGGCTCCGGAATTATTTCGACCACCTGGGGATCTTTAACGTGCACTGACATCGCACAGCACACGGGCGCCTTAGCGTTTTGCTTCTATAAAAACGCAGCCGGCGTGGTCGGCTTCAAACCCGGGAACTCCGGATCAGTAGCCGAGAGCCCTAACCACTGAGCCACCGCGACTGGTCAAAATTCAAATTTCATTTTTCAGTTTTCTCTTTCTTCTTCCCCTCTCTTTTTTATCCCTTCCTTTACACTCCATGGCGAAGGAAGTCACAAGCGATGAACACAAGATTAGAAGAGCACGCTGGCAGGTAAATGCGTGCCGCGAAGACTGCTTTGGGAGGATGAGCAGAAAGGGCCGCGGCCGGTGAGAAATTTTTCGGCTAAAAGAACTCCAGTTCAGCACGAGTGCAATCGATGACGGCGTTAAGGCTCGACACGAAGTCCCCAGCCGATATGTTGTCATAAGAAAGGATGCAAAAATGACGAATTCCATTACGTATAGAAATGTCCTGAATAACGACTCGAGCAGTGCACGTCGCCAACCGGTCAGTAAACTGCGCGTTTGTCCTGTGCAGCGAGAATTCAGGAAGTAATGCTATGATTTTTCTCACGCATCGGCAAATAACTGCTGCCATTGCAGACACTAGAGCACCAATGTCGACGAGGGCCAAAACATAAACACCCCCTTCAGAAATTTCGATCAGATTTTCAGGAGAAAATTGAGGCCTTTCAAATCAAGCCGCCAAAGCAGTTCTTTCCTCAGGAACTGCGGCAACTAGTTTTCCCTTGGTGGAAGAGTGAGACGCCGACGCATAGGAGAAAGGGAGCGACGACGCGGCGAAGCGATCAAGTGAAAGGGGACGACCATGTGGCGGCTTGGAGGGCGCTGAGTACTGGTCTCTTGAGGAGGGCATTGCGGGCCGCCCGGGCAGGCGGTGCGAATATGGCAAACGACGATGGCAATGCCGGTCCATATAGAAAGGCAGTGCGCAAGACTAAGAGATGGTGTGATTGTCACTTCTACGCAAGATTGATAAGTTCTGGAAGCGATTGCAAAAAGACGTCCGCACTTGAGGGACTTGAGGTAAAGATGCTTTAAGTGTAGTGTTGCTGGACTGGTAGCTAGGTGGATTGGGCCGTGTGATGATGTCAGCGTAGGTCAGGGGGCAGCTACAGGTGGTCACTGATGTGTTGGTGCGGGCTGATGAACCGGTGGAAGAGTTTCAGCCACTCGTTCGATGATGACATGGCGAATGTCGGACGCCAGGTATGAAGACAGCCAGGCATGAGTTGGCAGCACCGAAAGGCGACAAGCGACTAGCTCAGGTACGAATGCTCTAATCTGTTGCAATGGCGCCGAGCAGTCGGGAGCAGTTGACAGGCCATGAATCGGTTCAACAGGTGCGGCGTGCTGACGAGTAAGAAACGACTGCTTGCGCAGCTCGTCGTAAATCTGGGACTGACAACTATAGAAACGGTGCGAAGAACACGCGACAGTAGCATCTGATATGCGTCCTTCTCGATTGCTTTAAAATGCCCTTTATCTTGTGGGCCTCGGGCATCTGGGCCTTGACGCTGCGAGCGGAGGCTGACCACCTCTTCAGTGCAGTTCGTGGATGCCTTACACCGCTGCTGCCAATTTTCCCGCACGCGCTGTTCAGTGTGTAGCTTGCGCACAGGAGGATGACAGTGCAGTTCAGAAAGGTTCGCCTTGAAAGTGGCCCACGTGGCGAAGTCTGCTTTGTGGTTGCAAGATCAAAGTTTGGCAACGCCGGTGAAATAGAAGACGACGTTTTTCAATTTCGTAGCGTCCTCCCACCTGTTACGTGTCCTTATCCGCCCGTATGATGTGAGGTAATCTTTGCAATCATGATCGTCAGTCCCGCTAGGAGCGCTGCGTTCTGCTTACTGAGGAAGCCGGAACATAGGACTGCAGGGCACCCTTGCACGGTTGGGTGGTCGGCGTCTTCAGGCATACCGGGAATCGGTAGCGTGCAGCTGCGAAGTTCCTGGACAGTACAACAGATGCCAACCCTCACCTACATCAAATGTAACAGAAGTTTATCCAGCGACGCTTAGGTAATAAGCAGCAGCGGTAAAACACTGTCCGTTCTATGTTATGCTGAGCAGGCTTTCACTCTGTGCGCCGGAAATGTACCTAAGAGAATTCGTATCTCCTACTTCACTCCTTACATAAAATAAAGTCATGTTTTAATATAAGTAAAATATTTCGCTTTTTAATAAATCTATTACGTTTGACGCCGTATATTCCATAATAGAAAAGAAGGACGATGTAAAAAAACCAAAACTAAAACAAATTTCGCTATAAAAACGCTGTTTCAACCATCATACATATGCAATAAATGTTACTACAGCCTATTACTAAAGCACAGAACACCAGTATCACCATGTTATGTCTGAAAAAAAGAATATTTGTTGTAAAAATGACACTGGTATACCCCAGCGCCATCTGTGCTTCGTTTATAATGCAATCATTTCTTATACTGGACTGTCTCCTTCCGTGGCCCAGTGAAATGCGCGCTCATGAGTTCGTGAATTCAATAATGATTTTTCATGTCAGTGTTCTTATCGTTCTGTTCTGGCAATTATGTGCGATTAGTTGTGTCAGAGGCCAACCCGCCGGAATTAATTCTTGAAACCACAAAACAGTTGCGTTTTGCTGATACCTGTTGTGCAGTCCTACACGCTTTTGTTTCCTATTTGAATGGGACGGGCAGTTAAATTATGTGATTAGTCTTGAAAACCTGTCAACGATTGCGGTAAAAGAAGTCATTTTTGAGTCACTAATTAGAGATTGTAGTCAGTGTTTATTCGGGAATTTCGTGTAACTCTTTTCTTGAGGCGTATGTAGCTAAAGCTAGTTACTGTTGTCACCTTCCAGAAGTAGTAAATGTTATTCCCTAGTCCTTCCTAATTGCACTTACTACCAAGTTAGAACATGTTACAAGCACTTAGTACCCTCGAAATCAGGGATAGATACCCTTTTTTTTAAGGATATACAAAGCACCCGCACATCCGATCACCTGTCACGTTCCTCTCATCTCACAGATCTGTTCCTGTCCCCTGTATCCGTAACAGCTGTCCTCCGCCAGCGAATAAGCGCAATAACTTTTCTGTGTTCACAGCCTTCCCCTGTAGTCTTACTCAGAAGGAGAAGGCATCCGTGCCCCGGATTCAGGCACGGGCAGCTCTTCATACCTCTGTACGTCACCGGGCGCCTAACGAACTTCTGCCAGCGACTGACAAGCTTCCTCATTCTGGCGCTTCGAGTCACGGTGTGAAGTGCGGCAGTAGCGGACGTGCCCCTCCACGGTTTCTGTGCGAAAACACTTCTTAAAGTAGTTGGGACGATGGTGGTGCTGCGAATATGACGACGAAAAGTGGACCACGGACAATAGTCGCGGCCGCAATATTTGCTATTATCTGAGCAAAACTGGGTCTCACTCCTTCTAACTTTCTCCTACATTCCATTCCTTCTTTTTCAATCAAACCTTAAGGTACATTTCCCTGGTAAAAGAACAACACATTTATCTCCGGGGGCAGCTGCTAACCGCATTGATCGTTTTGCTTGCATTTATTAACAAGAAACAAGGAGGTGAAGAAAGGCGTCGCAGGTCTGAGAGCAAAGTTGCGAACGGAACAAATGCGCCGTAGAAAAAGTGATGAAACAGCGGAGAGCTAACCAAGAGAAAAATCCACTCCCAAATTGACGTTGAAGGGGTTAGGAGTGCGGATAAATAAACAGAGAAATGCGCGCTCATTCGTTAGCCACAATAATTCAGTGCTGAAGGCGTCAAACGAATGCGCGCCGCTTTCATAAACATTTATTCAGCTATATTACTAGAGAACTTCTTTGCAAACGCATACCTGTTGGTGTATTTGCTTGAGCGCGCTAACAGAAGAGCCTTCATCATCGTTTCCTCTCCACAACCACTTTATACTTGTAACTTTATTTCTTGCAGTTTGTTTATTTTCCACCTACGTGGATGCGTGGATAGTGCAAATATACGTAGACGTGGCTATAAACGGACTTAGGTCCATTCCATGGTAAAAGCTTCAAATGTCTGCGCTGAACGTGTCTAGTCTGAAGTTCTATCTGTTTAAACTTTTCAATAGGGGCATAAGACACCGTACGTGTCTTAACTTTCACTTCTAGAGCACCAGGGAAGTGTTACACTATCGCATTCTACTTGCGGGGTACTGCAAACTATGCATGGTGTACAAGCAACATTCATGAAGAAAAATGAATCACTATTATCCGCGCATAAGCTGAAAAAAATAGTAATAATTATTTGCTTATATATCTCTACTTAGACTAGCTTCAATTCCCCGAATTGCGTATCTGCAGCAGTTTGTTCTGCACAAGCTTTCGCTGAAAATTTGTGTTGCTGTATCTTGATACTTAGATGGAGTTCTTCCCTGCTGTTGAAGAGCAGCTGTACGGTATGCTTGAGGGTGGCACAGAAAATTAAGATTAATTTTTTATTGTATTTCGATTGTTGCACGCTTTAAATCTGGTATGAAGCATAGATAAATCCCTATGGGAAGAATTCTACTCGTGTATAGAACATTTTTAGATGTTTCGTCTGATGTAAAACCTGCTTAAAAAGCTAATGGCAAGTCCGTGAAGTCTGTAAATAGATTTAGTGTTTCAAGCTAAAAAAGGCTATCCGAATCACACTATTGTCAATGGCTTACTGTGAACACTTTTGCATAGTTTTTACAACGTGCTGAGTATAAAGAGAGCAAAAAAAAACACACTATTCATTCATTTCTATAACAATTCACGGCGAGTGACAGAGCAAGCAGAAAACGCGCCAATAAGACTGAGGGCGTGGCGAGAAGCGGCAATTTTTAAAACCACCACATTTTACCGCAAGCTCGGCAGTGTAAACTTTCGAGCGTAGTAACGCTTTCCAGTGCATACGTCAGTAGCATCAATATTGTTAAACAAAAGTGAGGTCGCTCAAGCTAGGAACAGGGGAAGTTGTCAGCAGAAGTATCGCTTCAGCCTTTACCCACACCAGTCTTGGAAGTGTGCATGCATGCATGCGAGCTCATGTCAAGAGAACTTTGTAGCTTGAATTTTATATGACACAAAATTACAAAAACACTAACGAGCATCTAAATGCAAAAACCACAGGAGCGGCTATGAGGTTTGGCTTATAATAGAGGACCCTGCTCACCGACATCGAAATGCAGCCTCAAGCAGCAGCAGTCGAGGCCAGTATCTTTCACTAGGTGTAATAGCATGGTACTCAGGCACTGCTCTAGATATTCGAAAACCTGCGACGTTACCCAGTGTTCTAAGGCTTTGTTACAAGAAGTGGCTTTATGTTTGACTGCCGGCACGATGCCGTTTCCGTGCGATATTCGCATGAATTTGCAGAGAGTGGGAGCTCGAAGCATTCAATGTAAAAAATAGAAAACTCCATGTCGACAACTGCCCGAGAACAAAATTTTCTGCTGCAGCTGGTGCTGTTATTGTTGTCATAGTCGCCGCAGCCATTAAAACAGCGTACCACTGAAGAGTTGACTACGTGTTTTAGCTATCTCGCTTCTGCTCTTCTTTTCTTGTGCAGCATCGCTGTTTGCTGTTGCTGCCGGAAGAAGTACCCTGAAGCACAATAAATTGCCTTTAGTGTACCTCACGCAAGATGTCATTTTCTGGGTATTTTTGCTCTTATTCTGCATTGCAGTTATCGCAGCAAACATTCTCGTAGAAATAAAAATATACAAGGACCCAAATCGTGAATTGTGTGAGAAAAATCATGACACTCCATTATTTCTTCCCTTCGTCTCGAAAAGAAGAAAACGCAAGCGGGTTTATTGTCGAGCACAAGCTCGCAGTCTTGCCTGACGGCGCTTCCGCACCTTGCTCTTCCATTTTTCCTTTCCACGTACAATGTCTTCATTCTTGCCCTTACCTTACCATCCGTACAGACGATTCCAAGGGTGCCTAATGCTTTATAGATTTTTTTTGCTGCGCTCTTTATTACCCCGCAGACAATTTTCATAAGTCGTGCGTGCCATGAAAAGAAAGCTAACTGAAAGAAAAGCAATACTAAGCTGATTGAAACCATCAGCGAGATGAACGATCGAGCTGTAAAAGCGATCGCAAAGTCGAAGAGAATAAGGCTCTCATTTGGGAACGAAGAAAAGCATTTCATACAGAGATTTCCGGAAACGGTGTTGTTTTTCCTTCTTTTATGCAAAAAACAAAATATGAATAAGTGTCCGAAATTTCCTGAGGATATCGTAATTTCTGCATTATTGCAAATCTTGTGCGCTTATGCTTCTGTCGAATATATAGTGAGGATCAGGAAAAGGATGCAGCGGTATGCTTGCACACCACCCCATTATAGGGTCTGAAGACTGTAGCTCAATAAAAGGTTAGTAGAGAATTCAGCTGACTTTGGTAGGCCTCAGCTCCTACAAAAATATTTTCCTAGGTATCAATTGCCGGGTTATCAATCTAGAATGGCGGGGGAAGGAAGACACGGTGTTTCGACATGCACCAAATTGAAATTCAAAGGCTTATTTAGTCTAACTTCAATTTGTAAGCCTTTCATGGTTATGCATGAGTTTTGGGGGCACCTTACCAAAGGGTAAGGCAGATACACTTCAAAATCGTAGTAGTATCTTTGCAATGCTGTATTTATTTTTCGTATGCAGCATTGTTTTTTCTCCTCCTTGCTTTGTGATGTAAAGTTTATTCATTAGCTCAGCCCGAAAGATAATGAAATAAGGTTTAGTTCAAATTGAAATTTCGTGAAGTCTACACATCCCAGGATTTTGCTCGTGCTGGCGATTGCGCTAATTAAGGTGGGTCACGTACGTTCTTTGGGGCTGGATTTAGATAGCCGTCCCGGACGCGAGTTCTCCGGCTGGCTGAATTTGGTAATGGTTGCTGCGTTCGCTGTATTGAACGCTGCGGCTTTGTTATTCAAGAGCATTAATATTGACCTAATTCTTGGCTTTGACAGCAGCAGCGCAAGAGAGCAGGTGGGGAATAAAATACCGCCTCGCACATCATTGTAGTATGTTCCTTTCAGCTTCTTCGTGCTTGCTTTCATGTCGGTTTCTTCCCCGTGTACAAACTATGCCCTTTGTTACCGCTTTCGTACTTTGTCCTCAACGCCTAAATTGAAAGTGGTTAGTACTTGATAATAGAATGCCTATGGACGCGCCAGCTTTGTTTAGGCGCCATCACAGAAACCAAATGAGAAAATCTCTGCTTTTATGAATGGAAATTTTTCGTCTTTCAGTCGATATTAATTGGGGCACCTCGCTGGCAAGGAAGCGCCAAAATAAATTTGTTCCCTAGCCTACGCACCCGTAAGCTTTTCTTGCTGACTGTCAAGGACCACATGCTTAGTGTGAATAGTCTTAAGGGAGAAATTGACTCCCTAGGCGACGAGTGTGCGTACCCATGCATCTGTCCTTGCTCCCTGCTACAAACACTTTAAAGTTTGAAAACAGATATGGAAAAAGTTCTGACGCTCAGATGGTCTGCTTCGATGTACAGCTTAAGGTGACTGCGCTTTTCAATGATGGTGTTCCATTTGATGATTTTCCCATTTCTCGTTCGCAATTGTCTTAAAGTTGCGGCACATAATTTCGACTAAAATTGGATTGCCATTTTGTCCCGCTAATAATTTTACAACTAACATTTGCTCCATTTAGACTTTGCCTTAGTTTGGCACGATTGCTGGCTCAGTAATGATTTTTTATTCTTTTAAATGTGTTGCATTATGCAGATTTCGCCTTACATGGCGCTCCTAGTGGGATAAACCGCCGACGTGCGCACGCTTCAGATGCCACCTTCCTTTCTCTCCGCACTGGGTGCTCGCAGGGGGAGGTTTGCTGCGCCCGCTTCTCCACCTCAACAGACACAAGTGTCCCCTCTCGCCTCTCATTCAAAGGCGGGTTTAGGAAGGACGGTTCTCGCGCTCGTCTCATTGCAGGCACGCTGGCATTTTCGTTGAATGCAGCGTTCCTGCTTACGAAGAAAAATATAGTGTCAAACGTGACTTTGGTAGCTTTGCAGTTAGGTATTTCTTAAGCCAAACAAGAAAAAACGCAATGGAGAAAATAGAGATAAAAGAAATCCAAAAATAGATGATAAACGTCATATAATCTCCTGGACAGAAAATAAAAGAAATGAAAGACCTTTGCAGGATTGAAACAGATAGGTACACGTCAGTAGTGTGCCAATTACCTGCTGCTTTTGTGCAACACTGTGTGCTATAAAACACTGAAAAATTTTGAGCTGAGTTTTTTTATGAGCATACCCTTCGATGTTTTTTTTTACACGTTGTACTCTGCCGGCCATTCGTCAGGCAGGACACACATGAAGTGTACGTCAACGCAAGCCATGCATGGCAAAATACTTCTCGGGATTGACCTGACTGGAAATTGCATTTGTCAAGGCAATCTGGTCTCAAATGACATTTTATCATGCCATAAAAAATACAACTCATTATGCACTGCAGAAAAAAAAGTCGCGAACTTAATAAAAAAGCGATAAATAAACAACTACCGGGCAGAAGTGCGGACGAACTGCCGACTGCGACGAAAGGCCGAGAAATTATTTCTTGCCAATGCGTGTATATACCTAAAACAGTCAAAAAACAGAAATTTAATATTTCCCCAAAATTTAATATTTCAATTTTTTTTCAAAAAGAAACTTCAGTCTTCTCCTGAAACAGGTCAAATTTTACCGGTAACATCCGGTAAAATTTAGAACAATTACTACTCGGCCTGTTCACTGCGATTATGTGACAGCGCCGTTAGTCCGACGTTTGTTTCCCGCTCGAAGTAATTGGAGCTGTATGCTGTTTCTGCCACGCACTGCAAGAATCTCATAGGAAATATTCTTTTGGGGATGTGCCATTTCGAGCATAACATGCGTATAATTGTGCTATTCAAACAAGCTAAGGACATATAAGAGGAAAGAGGATAGAGGAGTAAGACGCACAATTCAAACTACAAGAACTTTTTTGATATGGCTGCAATATTTTTTTTAATTAGTCACGCATAACTTAAGTACGTTCAAGCACAAAGGGAAGGAATTGTTTTTCAGCAAGCAAGCTTCAATGGAAGGGATAGACAAAAGAAATGCCGACTTTTTGCGCTCAACTTTTTAAAACTGATTATTCAGTTGCATTTTCACCGTCCCCTGCCTACATAGGTTCATTTAATTTTTGTCAAAAGTTATCGATAATTTTCTCAACTCTCATTTCGGGCCTCCTGCCGTGGAGAAAGTCTCCGAAAAAGCCAAAAACAAGGTGGTCGCCTTTCCAAGACGAAATAAGTGCCGGTTGTCATAAATTTCAGTGCATTGTTCTCTTCCTGTAATGCGTGTTGTCTCAAGTATGGTTAGGCAACAGGGGTAAGAAGGTGTTGTTTAAAATAATACCACGCCTCCATGTCTTTAAAGTAGTGGTACATAACTTATTCTGAGTATATTTGCCAAAATCAAACACAGCGAACCTCCCCCGTCCTTTCATATAAATCAGAAGAGAGCAAATTGCGTGAAACATAATAAAACGGTTTGGTTTTCGGTTATTTTCGGGGGGGGGGGGGGAGGAAATGGCGCAGTATCTGTCTCGTATATCGTTGGACACCTGAACCGCGCCATAAGGGAAGGAATAAAGGAGGGAGTGAAAGAAGAAAGGAAGGAAAGGGTGTCGTAGTGGAGGGCTAAGGAATAATTTCAACCACCTGGGGATCTTTAACTTGCACTGACATCGCACAGCACATGGGCGCCTTAGCGTTTTGCCTCTATAAAAACGCCGCCGCCGCGGTCGGGCACAAACACGGAATTCTACAGGTTCTTAAACAGCGCTTAAACTAGCTATGAAGTTTTCTTCAGTTAATAATTTCTTAATTTATTAAATTTTCGCAAGGAGAAATCACAGAGCCAGGTAGAGAAAGCATGCTCGACGACCACCCGAAAGAAAAGGAAACGTCTGCTGTAGAAAAATCTAAAATTCCTACGGGGTATGCTTTAGGCTTTATGAACATGCTTTAGATTTTAATCATTTCAATGGAAGCATTTTATGAGTTGGGAAATTCGTTAGAGAGCGGTGGAAGTTGAGAACATCTTTTAAATTTTGATAACTTGGGCAATACACCTTTAAAGTCCTTCTAATGTTGTCATTACCTTATATGGAATAAATAATCTTACCGACCATAAAGTGACCCCTACTCGGTGCTCCTATATTGGCTGCTAAACAGAAAATTTTAGAGAAGATGGACTTCCGGACATATCCTGTTACCGTCTATTTGAGCTCGTTACTGGATCTTAGCTACGCTATTTAAGCTTAGCTACACACGCTTGGTTACCACTGTGACCTCCAACACTAGATATGCCCCCTCCATCAGCACGGAGGTTTCGAAGCAGTGCGAAATGATCACCAATTTCTCCAAAAACAAAATGAAAAATGGATTTAGCGAAGTTAGAAATTCTCTTTCGGGGATGCTTGTAGAAATTCTTCGCACAGAGAGGCAGAAAAGTTCTGTATTACGTGCGGTTGCAGCACCAGCCTTCATTTTCTACCCAGCCACCCACGGTGCTCCCATTACGTGAGCCTACGTGATCTTGTTAGATGAGTAGATTGATCGACTTTGTGGGCGAACCAAGATACCGTGAAGCGGAACGAACAGGGCCGGCAGTCACGCAGAGCAGGAACAGTCCTGACCGGTGCGTTTACTCAAGAAAGCGTTGCAAACGCTTCTATGTATTTACGTTCATTAAGAGAACAAAAGTAAACCTTTCCTCTTGCCCTGCATAAAATCCAAAGAAAAAGCCCGAGTTGGCCGCCTCGTGTTTTAAAGACTATTTGGATCCTTTGTTCCAGAATGTAGATGTCATTTCTTTTTTGCTATTTGCAAGTGAAGCCTCCACGTATAATTTCCCCTTTCTTATTCTGTACGATTGAAAGTACCGCGCTTCCATCGATTCCGCACGATCACTGTAATGAATGAAAATAGCCTTTCAGGTTAATCTTCATTGAATGTCAATCTACTTCCATGTAGCAGCCTTCTTGCAGCCGGAGTCTCAAAGATAATTTTCACTACCAGAACTTGTCTACCGGGGCATGTACATCAGTACTCAGGCGCTTCTAAATTTCCATTCCATGGTTGTCGTATGAGCCCTGCTCCATGAAGAGAATGAGGTTATAATTCTGATTCTGAAAATCCGAAGGCAATAATTTTAATCCGGAGGACGCTTCGTTTGGTTACCATACATCGGGAGAAAGAAAAGAGCACATGTTAAAGGGAAAGAGGAAAGAGACGAATGCGGAAAGAAGCGTTGATAGCAGTTAAAGACACGCATGCAGAAAAGTCACAACTTCTCGCGCAAGAACGTCACCTTCAGGAACGGTAGCAGCACGTAGCCTGCATTAACGGCTGAGGATCGATGTGACCAAGGTACAAAGGTCAATAGCCAAGCCATCTGTGTCACATGCTGTATGAAGACGAATTACTGTCCTTATTTAAGGTGCAGCCTTGTAGATTTCAAATTATGAAAAATTTCACACCTATGTCTCAGAGGGTTAACTTAAAGCTTAAAGGGTAAAATTGGTAGCGCAAAAAAACACAGGGACACAGAAAGTCTTTCTGTGTCCCTGTGTTTTTTTGCGCTACCAATTCTACCCTTGAAAATGTACCAACAAGCCCAAGTTTCTACCCTTCTGAATTAAAGCTTAAAATTTACTTCAAGTTCCTAACACGTCATCAGTTCAGCCTGCCACAAAGGAATCGAGAATTACCAGTACCAATAGTAAAAAAAATTGAAGAAAGCACTTCGTTAGGCTCAACAAAGTTACCTATTAATGATTTAAAACATGTCGCTCACCATTGCAATTGATTCATGCCAATACATAAAAACTGGAAGACGGCAATCTAACTGGTGACTTCATTATTGCCTTTGAAAATGAAGTGGCGATTATATCAGGGTTTTCACTTATCATTAAAACGTTGTTTGAACAGGAAGCAGATAGATTCTCATTGGAATCAGTTTCTTTGATTCTTGAAAATATTTTTCTCATTGTGATAACATGCAAAGGTTGGTTCACTGCCTACTGTACAACCGAGTTTGCTTTTACATTTGTACGTTCTGGGCTTTTGTAGAATAACTTCCTTTGCCGTGCAGGCATAACATTTCATAATCTTTTTGTCATTTTCCACGCAAACACTTCAACATCTTTATATCATGCACTTTAAAAACACTCGGAAGCATGTAACCAGCAAATTACGGGTCAATAAAGCAATATTATAGAATAAAAAGCCCAATGCAGCTTAACACAAATTCAAGAGTGCAAATTTATGGGAACTTGTTCTATACGGTACTCATGCAATCCACGATTTTGTCTTCGACCAGGAGTGAATACTAGAGTTCGCAAAATCATTATGCGATCGGATGCTTCCACATATAAGAGCACTTATGGAACCCTGCAAGCAAGCCTGGAAATCGAGTGGAAAATATCCGAAAAAAATTTTCGCGTACGTTTCGATGCACGCTTAATTTACCAGGTTGGATATATTTCAGAAAATAACAGGCAACAAATCGAAACTTCAATCAGGCCTGATGGATAGGATTTTCGGATATCCGCTGTCGCACGTCGTAATGGCATATTGCGATCGCCATCAAGCACACCTTTGAAAGGCGGTATGTTGCTTGTGCACGAGAATACCTTCCGTAGATGTCATTTTCATAGTTGGTGGAAAGTTATATGTTCCAATCACTTAAAAAAAGTCGTTTGTAAACTATCTGACCACAATGCACTCAATACTTTGAGTTCTACGAGGACTAGTTCAATGTAGTGGCTCTAAAAATTGCCACCATTGTATCACTCAAGAACTTGATCTCTTTGTGTAGCGTTTTTAAATCTCAGGTTTGCGTTCTAATTAATGATATCGCTGTGGAACTATCTACCAGGTGCATATATACAAGCTTTGGCTTGAAGGGGGGGGGGGGGGGGGGCTTGCAACATTTTCTGAATCAACATTACGGCGAGTAATACTTCAAGCGTTGATCTGATGACGCCTGAATTGCCTGATCTCGAAGGACATTTTCTTCACTCTTTATGCCATTTATCAGAGTGGGAACCTGGAGGAGCACTGGTTCTCAACTCTTGATGTTATTAAAAGAAACTTAATAGGTCCGCTGCCCAAATCCGCTGACTGCTTCTTTTCATTGACTGATGAGCGGCAAGTCTTGAGTTTGATCCTCGGCAACTGCTGGAATTATTTCAAATAAATAAAAATGGGAAAATATTAGTGCACTAACACTCCTGTGCACGGTAAACGTCCAAAGGCACGGTAGCTATTCAGAATGAACACAAAACCCTCTTGCAGCATGCCTCAGAAACACTGTGCTATGCAAGTAGGAATGTATAAATGCCCAATGAAACAACGACTGCTTTATGAACCAGAAAAAAAAATGCGAAAAAGAGTTGCCCCAGCAGCATTGTCAGTAAGAGCCCTCTCAGCGAAGCCTCTACCTTGATAAATCTCTTTCCTGACCTCCAAACATTGTTGCTGGGTCAAACGTTTTTGCGCCTTCTTCGAACTTATTTCGAGCATCTTTAGCACTAATCGTAGATTTGGAGCAGTTTTTATTCTGTTTGCAGTTTTTAGTGTCCCACGTGCATTTTCCCGGTGTCTTTATTGTTTCGCTGCTCTTTCATGCCGGCATAGTGTACCGGCTGTACACTAAAACTGGCCATGTATGGCACAACGCACAGCTGCGACACACAATACACAACACAAAAAACACAATGAACATCCTATAAGTGTTGTCAGTAACTAGAAACGAAGCTTCTAGAATAACCCACTAAACTCTCGTTAAATCATAATTGGGAAACAAAGACAACAAATCAGCAATAAACAATAAGCAAGTCTTTAGGAACATTGCCATGATATCATAATAATAGGAACATACCAGTAACATGCAAAACTGAAGGGAATGAATGAGCAATAGACATAGCTATTAGCACGCAAAAGTAAGTCATAACCAACGAGGCATGAAGGCAGCGCGCAAACGAGAAATGCATCACACTGCAGGCTTTCTTTTCAGCGCTGCCACATTGATGCGCAATTCCTGTAATTGGTCCCCTCGTCAGCAAATTGAGCCCTCAGCCGTCGTGCACAAAGCCTTGTAACGTAATACATAAATGCCCCTACAGAATAAAATAGCCAAAAATGAAAAACATTAAACAGAATGAAATGCGAAACCCAACGAAGAGATACAAGGTACAAAGCGAATTCACGCAATAAGCAAAAATCATGAAGAGTTGACACGTGAGCCCTTTGCATCAAATAGCAGTATTGGTGAATGAAACCTGATCGCCCATCTATTCCGATAACTTGTGTCTACGGAACCGATAGAACCAGAATTCGCTATAGGGGCAAAAAAAAAAAACATCAGCTGCAACTGAAAGTTGTTTTTTTTTCTTCTATGAAGACACACCACGTGCCACTGCGTATTCTTTCTTTTAGAATGCACTGCGACAACAGCAATGTGGTCCGCTCCAATCAGACTGAAATATGTTCTGCGGCAAAGTGAACCAGCTTCCTACGTTCGTTAGGAAGAGTGAAGCAGCCTTCCCAGTCAGCGCTGTCAATAAGCTTCTGTTACACACATGTCCTCCATCATTGCCGTCTTCCGGTAGATATCCGTAGCCTCAGGGTGTTTTTTCCGGAAAACAAACACTTCTCTTTGCTGACTTTGCTCTCTACACAGTAAACAAATGGTTTCAGAATCTGCGAAGAGAGCCTGCACCCACTTCTCTGATCTAGGACAACAAACGATAAAAAGAACCGGATTGCCCTCTGGCGAGAGCACTTAATGATCTAGAGTGCTATTGAGCGCTGTACTTCCTTTATTTTTCTCGGACATCATGTGCCGTTTCGAACCATACGCCTTTCATGTGTGAAGCAATCTGTTTCTAATTTTTCATAAACACGCCCCAGAATATCGTGGGAACCAACGAATAGATTAGTTCAACATTAGTTTGAAAACGCGGGTCCGCTGTGGGTTGGGAACAAAAATGCTGAAAACCCTAGAAAAGTTGTTTTACCTGTTTTGGGAGATTTGCAACAGCCCAAAGCTATTTCTGTCCATGCCCTTACTTCTTGAAAGCAATTCATATTGTTTGTCGAAAAAAGAAGTATTGCCGGAAGATATCACGCTTTATCTCTGTGATTTCTTCTTTCACTGTTTGTTTCGCTGCCCCTGCCGCTTTCTCACCTTCGTGTGCAGCCACATAGAGCTGCAACTGGCGACAAAGTCGACCATTTCTATCTTCTGGCTGAACTGACTCATACGCATGGCGACAGTGGCAGTGCTACTAGCGCTGAACATTTGTAGACGCTGATCCAGCATCTGGAAGATGGGAAAGACGACGTGAGAACACGCAACGTGGGAGTGTAACATGTATAAGCAACAGCGCGACAGCCTACGGCGGTGGCTGAATGGTCTATGCATCGAAAAATAAAGCTGCTATGTTCGCCATTCCGCCGGTTCGAATCCCGCTGCAGCAGAAGTGTGGTAAGTTTGCCTCAGCTGGGTACCGTTCTGA
>JARKHS020032758.1:0-39531 GCA_030143305.2 Amblyomma americanum | reverse complement strand
TCAGAAATTTCGATCAGATTTTCAGGAGAAAATTGAGGCCTTTCAAATCAAGCCGCCAAAGCAGTTCTTTCCTCAGGAACTGCGGCAACTAGTTTTCCCTTGGTGGAAGAGTGAGACGCCGACGCATAGGAGAAAGGGAGCGGCGACGCGGCGAAGCGATCAAGTGAAAGGGGACGACCATGTGGCGGCTTGGAGGGCGCTGAGTACTGGTCTCTTGAGGAGGGCATTGCGGGCCGCCCGGGCAGGCGGTGCGAATATGGCAAACGACGATGGCAATGCCGGTCCATATAGAAAGGCAGTGCGCAAGACTAAGAGATGGTGTGATTGTCACTTCTACGCAAGATTGATAAGTTCTGGAAGCGATTGCAAAAAGACGTCCGCACTTGAGGGACTTGAGGTAAAGATGCTTTAAGTGTAGTGTTGCTGGACTGGTAGCTAGGTGGATTGGGCCGTGTGATGATGTCAGCGTAGGTCAGGGGGCAGCTACAGGTGGTCACTGATGTGTTGGTGCGGGCTGATGAACCGGTGGAAGAGTTTCAGCCACTCGTTCGATGATGACATGGCGAATGTCGGACGCCAGGTATGAAGACAGCCAGGCATGAGTTGGCAGCACCGAAAGGCGACAAGCGACTAGCTCAGGTACGAATGCTTTAATCTGTTGCAATGGCGCCGAGCAGTCGGGAGCAGTTGACAGGCCATGAATCGGTTCAACAGGTGCGGCGTGCTGACGAGTAAGAAACGACTGCTTGCGCAGCTCGTCGTAAATCTGGGACTGACAACTATAGAAACGGTGCGAAGAACACGCGACAGTAGCATCTGATATGCGTCCTTCTCGATTGCTTTAAAATGCCCTTTATCTTGTGGGCCTCGGGCATCTGGGCGTTGACGCTGCGAGCGGAGGCTGACCACCTCTTCAGTGCAGTTCGTGGATGCCTTACACCGCTGCTGCCAATTTTCCCGCACGCGCTGTTCAGTGTGTAGCTTGCGCACAGGAGGATGACAGTGCAGTTCAGAAAGGTTCGCCTTGAAAGTGGCCCACGTGGCGAAGTCTGCTTTGTGGTTGCAAGATCAAAGTTTGGCAACGCCGGTGAAATAGAAGACGACGTTTTTCAATTTCGTAGCGTCCTCCCACCTGTTACGTGTCCTTATCCGCCCGTATGATGTGAGGTAATCTTTGCAATCATGATCGTCAGTCCCGCTAGGAGCGCTGCGTTCTGCTTACTGAGGAAGCCGGAACATAGGACTGCAGGGCACCCTTGCACGGCTGGGTGGTTGGCGTCTTCAGGCATACCGGGAATCGGTAGCGTGCAGCTGCGAAGTTCCTGGACGGTACAACAGATGCCAACCCTCACCTACATCAAATGTAACAGAAGGTTTATTCAGCGACGCTTAGGTAATAAGCAGCAGCGGTAAAACACTGTCCGTTCTATGTTATGCTGAGCAGGCTTTCACTCCGTGCGCCGGAAATGTACCTAAGAGAATTCATATCTTCTACTTCACTCCTTACATTAAATAAAGTCAAGTTTTAATATAAGTAAAATATTTCGCTTTTTAATAAATCTATTACGTTTGACGCCGTATATTCCATAATAGAAAAGAAGGACGATGTAAAAAAACCAAAACTAAAACAAATTTCGCTATAAAAACGCTGTTTCAACCATCATACATATGCAATAAATGTTACTACAGCCTATTACTAAAGCACAGAACACCAGTATCACCATGTTATGTCTGAAAAAAAGAATATTTGTTGTAAAAATGACACTGGTATACCCCAGCGCCATCTGTGCTTCGTTTATAATGCAATCATTTCTTATACTGGACTGTCTCCTTCCGTGGCCCAGTGAAATGCGCGCTCATGAGTTCGTGAATTCAATAATGGTTTTTCATGTCAGTGTTCTTATCGTTCTGTTCTGGCAATTATGTGCGATTAGTTGTGTCAGAGGCCAACCCGCCGGAATTAATTCTTGAAACCACAAAACAGTTGCGTTTTGCTGATACCTGTTGTGCAGTCCTACACGCTTTTGTTTCCTATTTGAATGGGACGGGCAGTTAAATTATGTAATTAGTCTTGAAAACCTGTCAACGATTGCGGTAAAAGAAGTCATTTTTGAGTCACTAATTAGAGATTGTAGTCAGTGTTTATTCGGGAATTTCGTGTAACTCTTTTCTTGAGGCGTATGTAGCTAAAGCTAGTTACTGTTGTCACCTTCCAGAAGTAGTAAATGTTATTCCCTAGTGCTTCCTACTTGCACTTACTACCAAGTTAGAACATGTTACAAGCACTTAGTACCCTCAAAATCAGGGATAGATACCCTTTTTTTTAAGGATATACAAAGCACCCGCACATCAGATCACCTGTCACGTTCCTCTCATCTCACAGATCTGTTCCTGTCCCCTGTATCCGTAACAGCTGTCCTCCGCCAGCGAATAAGCGCTATAATTTTTCTGTGTTCACAGCCTTCCCCTGTAGTCTTACTCAGAAGGAGAAGGCATCCGTGCCCCGGATTCAGGCACGGGCAGCTCTTCATACCTCTGTACGTCACCGGGCGCCTAACGAACTTCTGCCAGCGACTGACAAGCTTCCTCATTCTGGCGCTTCGAGTCACGGTGTGAAGTGCGGCACTAGCGGACGTGCCCCTCCACGGTTTCTGTGCGAAAACGCTTCTTAAAGTAGTTGGGACGATGGTGGTGCTGCGAATATGACTACGAAAAGTGGACCACGGACAATAGTCGCGGCCGCAATATTTGCTATTATCTGAGCAAAACTGGGTCTCACTCCTTCTAACTTTCTCCTACATTCCATTCCTTCTTTTTCAATCAAACCTTAAGGTACATTTCCCTGGTAAAAGAACAACACATTTATCTCAGGGGGCAGCTGCTAACCGCATTGATCGTTTTGCTTGCATTTATTAACAAGAAACAAGGAGGTGAAGAAAGGCGTCGCAGGTCTGAGAGCAAAGTTGCGAACGGAACAAATGCGCCGTAGAAAAAGTGATGAAACAGCGGAGAGCTAACCAAGAGAAAAATCAACTCCCAAATTGACGTTGAAGGGGTTAGGAGTGCGGATAAATAAACAGAGAAATGCGCGCTCATTCGTTAGCCACAATAATTCAGTGCTGAAGGCGTCAAACGAATGCGCGCCGCTTTCATAAACATTTATTCAGCTATATTACTAGAGAACATCTTTGCAAACGCATACCTGTTGGTGTATTTGCTTGAGCGCGCTAACAGAAGAGCCTTCATCATCGTTTCCTCTGCACAACCACTTTATACTTGTAACTTTATTCCTTGCAGTTTGTTTATTTTCCACCTACGTGGATGCGTGGATAGTGCAAATATACGTAGACGTGGCTATAAATGGACTTAGGTCCATTCCATGGTAAAAGCTTCAAATGTCTGCGCTGAACGTGTCTAGTCTGAAGTTCTATCTGTTTATACTTTTCAATAGGGGCATAAGACACCGTACGTGTCTTAAGTTTCACTTCTAGAGCACCAGGGAAGTGTTACACTATCGCATTCTACTTGCGGGGTACTGCAAACTATGCATGGTGTACAAGCAACATTCATGAAGAAAAATGAACACTATTATCCGCGCATAAGCTGAAAAAAATAGTAATAATTATTTGCTTATATATCTCTGCTTAGACTATCTTCAATTCCCCGAATTGCGTATCTGCAGCAGTTTGTTCTGCACAAGCTTTCGCTGAAAATTTGTCTTGCTGTATCTTGATACTTAGATGGAGTTCTTCCCTGCTGTTGAAGAGCAGCTGTACGGTATGCTTGAGGGTGGCACAGAAAATTAAGATTAATTTTTTATTGTATTTCGATTGTTGCACGCTTTAAATCTGGTATGAAGCATAGATAAATCTCTATGGGAAGAATTCTACTCGTGTATAGAACATTTTTAGATGTTTCGTCTGATGTAAAACCTGCTTAAAAAGCTAATGGCAAGTCCGTGAAGTCTGTAAATAGATTTAGTTTTTCAAGCTAAAGAAGGCTATCCGAATCACACTATTGTCAATGGCTTACTGTGAACACTTTTGCATAGTTTTTACAACGTGCTGAGTATAAAGAGAGCAAAAAAAAACACACTATTCATTCATTTCTATAACAATTCACGGCGAGTGACAGAGCAAGCAGAAAACGCGCCAATAAGACTGAGAGCGTGGCGAGAAGCGGCAATTTTTAAAACCACCACATTTTACCGCAAGCTCGGCAGTGTAAACTTTCGAGCGTAGTAACGCTTTCCACTGCATACGCCAGTAGCATCAATATTGTTAAACAAAAGTGAGGTCGCTCAAGCTAGGAACAGGGGAAGTTGTCAGCAGAAGTATCGCTTCAGCCTTTACCCACACCAGTCTTGGAAGTGTGCATGCATGCATGCGAGCTCATGTCAAGAGAACTTTGTAGCTTGAATTTTATATGACACAAAATTACAAAAACACTAACGAGCATCTAAATGCAAAAACCACAGGAGCGGCTATGAGGTTTGGCTTATAATAGAGGACCCTGCTCACCGACATCGAAATGCAGCCTCAAGCAGCAGCAGTCGAGGCCAGTATCTTTCACTAGGTGTAATAGCATGGTACTCAGGCACTGCTCTAGATATTCGAAAACCTGCGACGTTACCCAGTGTTCTAAGGCTTTGTTACAAGAAGTGGCTTTATGTTTGACTGCCGGCACGATGCCGTTTCCGTGCGATATTCGCATGAATTTGCAGAGAGTGGGAGCTCGAAGCATTCAATGTAAAAAATAGAAAACTCCATGTCGACAACTGCCCGAGAACAAAATTTTCTGCTGCAGCTGGTGCTGTTATTGTTGTCATAGTCGCCGCAGCCATTAAAACAGCGTACCACTGAAGAGTTGACTACGTGTTTTAGCTATCTCGCTTCTGCTCTTCTTTTCTTGTGCAGCATCGCTGTTTGCTGTTGCTGCCGGAAGAAGTACCCTGAAGCACAATAAATTGCCTTTAGTGTACCTCACGCAAGATGTCATTTTCTGGGTATTTTTGCTCTTATTCTGCATTGCAGTTATCGCAGCAAACATTCTCGTAGAAATAAAAATATACAAGGACCCAAATCGTGAATTGTGTGAGAAAAATCATGACACTCCATTATTTCTTCCCTTCGTCTCGAAAAGAAGAAAACGCAAGCGGGTTTATCGTCGAGCACAGGCTCGCAGTCTTGACTGACGGCGCTTCCGCACCTTGCTCTTCCATTTTTCCTTTCCACGTACAATGTCTTCATTCTTGCCCTTACCTTACCATCCGTACAGACGATTCCAAGGGTGCCTAATGCTTTATAGATTTTTTTGCTGCGCTCTTTATTACCCCGCAGACAATTTTCATAAGTCGTGCGTGCCATGAAAAGAAAGCTAACTGAAAGAAAAGCAATACTAAGCTGATTGAAACCATCAGCGAGATGAACGATCGAGCTGTAAAAGCGATCGCAAAGTCGAAGAGAATAAGGCTCTCATTTGGGAACGAAGAAAAGCATTTCATACAGAGATTTCCGGAAACGGTGTTGTTTTTCCTTCTTTTATGCAAAAAACAAAATATGAATAAGTGTCCGAAATTTCCTGAGGATATCGTAATTTCTGCATTATTGCAAATCTTGTGCGCTTATGCTTCTGTCGAATATATAGTGAGGATCAGGAAAAGGATGCAGCGGTATGCTTGCACACCACCCCATTATAGGGTCTGAAGACTGTAGCTCAATAAAAGGTTAGTAGAGAATTCAGCTGACTTTGGTAGGCCTCAGCTCCTACAAAAATATTTTCCTAGGTATCAATTGCCGGGTTATCAATCTAGAATGGCGGGGGAAGGAAGACACGGTGTTTCGACATGCACCAAATTGAAATTCAAAGGCTTATTTAGTCTAACTTCAATTTGTAAGCCTTTCATGGTTATGCATGAGTTTTGGGGGCACCTTACCAAAGGGTAAGGCAGATACACTTCAAAATCGTAGTAGTATCTTTGCAATGCTGTATTTATTTTTCGTATGCAGCATTGTTTTTTCTCCTCCTTGCTTTGTGATGTAAAGTTTATTCATTAGCTCAGCCCGAAAGATAATGAAATAAGGTTTAGTTCAAATTGAAATTTCGTGAAGTCTACACATCCCAGGATTTTGCTCGTGCTGGCGATTGCGCTAATTAAGGTGGGTCACGTACGTTCTTTGGGGCTGGATTTAGATAGCCGTCCCGGACGCGAGTTCTCCGGCTGGCTGAATTTGGTAATGGTTGCTGCGTTCGCTGTATTGAACGCTGCGGCTTTGTTATTCAAGAGCATTAATATTGACCTAATTCTTGGCTTTGACAGCAGCAGCGCAAGAGAGCAGGTGGGGAATAAAATACCGCCTCGCACATCATTGTAGTATGTTCCTTTCAGCTTCTTCGTGCTTGCTTTCATGTCGGTTTCTTCCCCGTGTACAAACTATGCCCTTTGTTACCGCTTTCGTACTTTGTCCTCAACGCCTAAATTGAAAGTGGTTAGTACTTGATAATAGAATGCCTATGGACGCGCCAGCTTTGTTTAGGCGCCATCACAGAAACCAAATGAGAAAATCTCTGCTTTTATGAATGGAAATTTTTCGTCTTTCAGTCGATATTAATTGGGGCACCTCGCTGGCAAGGAAGCGCCAAAATAAATTTGTTCCCTAGCCTACGCACCCGTAAGCTTTTCTTGCTGACTGTCAAGGACCACATGCTTAGTGTGAATAGTCTTAAGGGAGAAATTGACTCCCTAGGCGACGAGTGTGCGTACCCATGCATCTGTCCTTGCTCCCTGCTACAAACACTTTAAAGTTTGAAAACAGATATGGAAAAAGTTCTGACGCTCAGATGGTCTGCTTCGATGTACAGCTTAAGGTGACTGCGCTTTTCAATGATGGTGTTCCATTTGATGATTTTCCCATTTCTCGTTCGCAATTGTCTTAAAGTTGCGGCACATAATTTCGACTAAAATTGGATTGCCATTTTGTCCCGCTAATAATTTTACAACTAACATTTGCTCCATTTAGACTTTGCCTTAGTTTGGCACGATTGCTGGCTCAGTAATGATTTTTTATTCTTTTAAATGTGTTGCATTATGCAGATTTCGCCTTACATGGCGCTCCTAGTGGGATAAACCGCCGACGTGCGCACGCTTCAGATGCCACCTTCCTTTCTCTCCGCACTGGGTGCTCGCAGGGGGAGGTTTGCTGCGCCCGCTTCTCCACCTCAACAGACACAAGTGTCCCCTCTCGCCTCTCATTCAAAGGCGGGTTTAGGAAGGACGGTTCTCGCGCTCGTCTCATTGCAGGCACGCTGGCATTTTCGTTGAATGCAGCGTTCCTGCTTACGAAGAAAAATATAGTGTCAAACGTGACTTTGGTAGCTTTGCAGTTAGGTATTTCTTAAGCCAAACAAGAAAAAACGCAATGGAGAAAATAGAGATAAAAGAAATCCAAAAATAGATGATAAACGTCATATAATCTCCTGGACAGAAAATAAAAGAAATGAAAGACCTTTGCAGGATTGAAACAGATAGGTACACGTCAGTAGTGTGCCAATTACCTGCTGCTTTTGTGCAACACTGTGTGCTATAAAACACTGAAAAATTTTGAGCTGAGTTTTTTTATGAGCATACCCTTCGATGTTTTTTTTTACACGTTGTACTCTGCCGGCCATTCGTCAGGCAGGACACACATGAAGTGTACGTCAACGCAAGCCATGCATGGCAAAATACTTCTCGGGATTGACCTGACTGGAAATTGCATTTGTCAAGGCAATCTGGTCTCAAATGACATTTTATCATGCCATAAAAAATACAACTCATTATGCACTGCAGAAAAAAAAGTCGCGAACTTAATAAAAAAGCGATAAATAAACAACTACCGGGCAGAAGTGCGGACGAACTGCCGACTGCGACGAAAGGCCGAGAAATTATTTCTTGCCAATGCGTGTATATACCTAAAACAGTCAAAAAACAGAAATTTAATATTTCCCCAAAATTTAATATTTCAATTTTTTTTCAAAAAGAAACTTCAGTCTTCTCCTGAAACAGGTCAAATTTTACCGGTAACATCCGGTAAAATTTAGAACAATTACTACTCGGCCTGTTCACTGCGATTATGTGACAGCGCCGTTAGTCCGACGTTTGTTTCCCGCTCGAAGTAATTGGAGCTGTATGCTGTTTCTGCCACGCACTGCAAGAATCTCATAGGAAATATTCTTTTGGGGATGTGCCATTTCGAGCATAACATGCGTATAATTGTGCTATTCAAACAAGCTAAGGACATATAAGAGGAAAGAGGATAGAGGAGTAAGACGCACAATTCAAACTACAAGAACTTTTTTGATATGGCTGCAATATTTTTTTTAATTAGTCACGCATAACTTAAGTACGTTCAAGCACAAAGGGAAGGAATTGTTTTTCAGCAAGCAAGCTTCAATGGAAGGGATAGACAAAAGAAATGCCGACTTTTTGCGCTCAACTTTTTAAAACTGATTATTCAGTTGCATTTTCACCGTCCCCTGCCTACATTAGGTTCATTTAATTTTTGTCAAAAGTTATCGATAATTTTCTCAACTCTCATTTCGGGCCTCCTGCCGTGGAGAAAGTCTCCGAAAAAGCCAAAAACAAGGTGGTCGCCTTTCCAAGACGAAATAAGTGCCGGTTGTCATAAATTTCAGTGCATTGTTCTCTTCCTGTAATGCGTGTTGTCTCAAGTATGGTTAGGCAACAGGGGTAAGAAGGTGTTGTTTAAAATAATACCACGCCTCCATGTCTTTAAAGTAGTGGTACATAACTTATTCTGAGTAATTTGCCAAAATCAAACACAGCGAACCTCCCCCGTCCTTTCATATAAATCAGAAGAGAGCAAATTGCGTGAAACATAATAAAACGGTTTGGTTTTCGGTTTTTTCGGGGGGGGGGGGGGAGGAAATGGCGCAGTATCTGTCTCGTATATCGTTGGACACCTGAACCGCGCCATAAGGGAAGGAATAAAGGAGGGAGTGAAAGAAGAAAGGAAGGAAAGGGTGTCGTAGTGGAGGGCTAAGGAATAATTTCAACCACCTGGGGATCTTTAACTTGCACTGACATCGCACAGCACATGGGCGCCTTAGCGTTTTGCCTCTATAAAAACGCCGCCGCCGCGGTCGGGCACAAACACGGAATTCTACAGGTTCTTAAACAGCGCTTAAACTAGCTATGAAGTTTTCTTCAGTTAATAATTTCTTAATTTATTAAATTTTCGCAAGGAGAAATCACAGAGCCAGGTAGAGAAAGCATGCTCGACGACCACCCGAAAGAAAAGGAAACGTCTGCTGTAGAAAAATCTAAAATTCCTACGGGGTATGCTTTAGGCTTTATGAACATGCTTTAGATTTTAATCATTTCAATGGAAGCATTTTATGAGTTGGGAAATTCGTTAGAGAGCGGTGGAAGTTGAGAACATCTTTTAAATTTTGATAACTTGGGCAATACACCTTTAAAGTCCTTCTAATGTTGTCATTACCTTATATGGAATAAATAATCTTACCGACCATAAAGTGACCCCTACTCGGTGCTCCTATATTGGCTGCTAAACAGAAAATTTTAGAGAAGATGGACTTCCGGACATATCCTGTTACCGTCTATTTGAGCTCGTTACTGGATCTTAGCTACGCTATTTAAGCTTAGCTACACACGCTTGGTTACACACTGTGACCTCCAACACTAGATATGCCCCCTCCATCAGCACGGAGGTTTCGAAGCAGTGCGAAATGATCACCAATTTCTCCAAAAACAAAATGAAAAATGGATTTAGCGAAGTTAGAAATTCTCTTTCGGGGATGCTTGTAGAAATTCTTCGCACAGAGAGGCAGAAAAGTTCTGTATTACGTGCGGTTGCAGCACCAGCCTTCATTTTCTACCCAGCCACCCACGGTGCTCCCATTACGTGAGCCTACGTGATCTTGTTAGATGAGTAGATTGATCGACTTTGTGGGCGAACCAAGATACCGTGAAGCGGAACGAACAGGGCCGGCAGTCACGCAGAGCAGGAACAGTCCTGACCGGTGCGTTTACTCAAGAAAGCGTTGCAAACGCTTCTATGTATTTACGTTCATTAAGAGAACAAAAGTAAACCTTTCCTCTTGCCCTGCATAAAATCCAAAGAAAAAGCCCGAGTTGGCCGCCTCGTGTTTTAAAGACTATTTGGATCCTTTGTTCCAGAATGTAGATGTCATTTCTTTTTTGCTATTTGCAAGTGAAGCCTCCACGTATAATTTCGCCCTTTCTTATTCTGTACGATTGAAAGTACCGCGCTTCCATCGATTCCGCACGATCACTGTAATGAATGAAAATAGCCTTTCAGGTTAATCTTCATTGAATGTCAATCTACTTCCATGTAGCAGCCTTCTTGCAGCCGGAGTCTCAAAGATAATTTTCACTACCAGAACTTGTCTACCGGGGCATGTACATCAGTACTCAGGCGCTTCTAAATTTCCATTCCATGGTTGTCGTATGAGCCCTGCTCCATGAAGAGAATGAGGTTATAATTCTGATTCTGAAAATCCGAAGGCAATAATTTTAATCCGGAGGACGCTTCGTTTGGTTACCATACATCGGGAGAAAGAAAAGAGCACATGTTAAAGGGAAAGAGGAAAGAGACGAATGCGGAAAGAAGCGTTGATAGCAGTTAAAGACACGCATGCAGAAAAGTCACAACTTCTCGCGCAAGAACGTCACCTTCAGGAACGGTAGCAGCACCTAGCCTGCATTAACGGCTGAGGATCGATGTGACCAAGGTACAAAGGTCAATAGCCAAGCCATCTGTGTCACATGCTGTATGAAGACGAATTACTGTCCTTATTTAAGGTGCAGCCTTGTAGATTTCAAATTATGAAAAATTTCACACCTATGTCTCAGAGGGTTAACTTAAAGCTTAAAGGGTAAAATTGGTAGCGCAAAAAAACACAGGGACACAGAAAGTCTTTCTGTGTCCCTGTGTTTTTTTGCGCTACCAATTCTACCCTTGAAAATGTACCAACAAGCCCAAGTTTCTACCCTTCTGAATTAAAGCTTAAAATTTACTTCAAGTTCCTAACACGTCATCAGTTCAGCCTGCCACAAAGGAATCGAGAATTACCAGTACCAATAGTAAAAAAAATTGAAGAAAGCACTTCGTTAGGCTCAACAAAGTTACCTATTAATGATTTAAAACATGTCGCTCACCATTGCAATTGATTCATGCCAATACATAAAAACTGGAAGACGGCAATCTAACTGGTGACTTCATTATTGCCTTTGAAAATGAAGTGGCGATTATATCAGGGTTTTCACTTATCATTAAAACGTTGTTTGAACAGGAAGCAGATAGATTCTCATTGGAATCAGTTTCTTTGATTCTTGAAAATATTTTTCTCATTGTGATAACATGCAAAGGTTGGTTCACTGCCTACTGTACAACCGAGTTTGCTTTTACATTTGTACGTTCTGGGCTTTTGTAGAATAACTTCCTTTGCCGTGCAGGCATAACATTTCATAATCTTTTTGTCATTTTCCACGCAAACACTTCAACATCTTTATATCATGCACTTTAAAAACACTCGGAAGCATGTAACCAGCAAATTACGGGTCAATAAAGCAATATTATAGAATAAAAAGCCCAATGCAGCTTAACACAAATTCAAGAGTGCAAATTTATGGGAACTTGTTCTATACGGTACTCATGCAATCCACGATTTTGTCTTCGACCAGGAGTGAATACTAGAGTTCGCAAAATCATTATGCGATCGGATGCTTCCACATATAAGAGCACTTATGGAACCCTGCAAGCAAGCCTGGAAATCGAGTGGAAAATATCCGAAAAAAATTTTCGCGTACGTTTCGATGCACGCTTAATTTACCAGGTTGGATATATTTCAGAAAATAACAGGCAACAAATCGAAACTTCAATCAGGCCTGATGGATAGGATTTTCGGATATCCGCTGTCGCACGTCGTAATGGCATATTGCGATCGCCATCAAGCACACCTTTGAAAGGCGGTATGTTGCTTGTGCACGAGAATACCTTCCTTAGATGTCATTTTCATAGTTGGTGGAAAGTTATATGTTCCAATCACTTAAAAAAAGTCGTTTGTAAACTATCTGACCACAATGCACTCAATACTTCGAGTTCTACGAGGACTAGTTCAATGTAGTGGCTCTAAAAATTGCCACCATTGTATCACTCAAGAACTTGATCTCTTTGTGTAGCGTTTTTAAATCTCAGGTTTGCGTTCTAATTAATGATATCGCTGTGGAACTATCTACCAGGTGCATATATACAAGCTTTGGCTTGAAGGGGGGGGGGGGGGGGGGGCTTGCAACATTTTCTGAATCAACATTACGGCGAGTAATACTCAAGCGTTGATCTGATGACGCCTGAATTGCCTGATCTCGAAGGACATTTTCTTCACTCTTTATGCCATTTATCAGAGTGGGAACCTGGAGGAGCACTGGTTCTCAACTCTTGATGTTATTAAAAGAAACTTAATAGGTCCGCTGCCCAAATCCGCTGACTGCTTCTTTTCATTGACTGATGAGCGGCAAGTCTTGAGTTTGATCCTCGGCAACTGCTGGAATTATTTCAAATAAATAAAAATGGGAAAATATTAGTGCACTAACACTCCTGTGCACGGTAAACGTCCAAAGGCACGGTAGCTATTCAGAATGAACACAAAAACCCTCTTGCAGCATGCCTCAGAAACACTGTGCTATGCAAGTAGGAATGTATAAATGCCCAATGAAACAACGACTGCTTTATGAACCAGAAAAAAAAATGCGAAAAAGAGTTGCCCCTAGCAGCATTGTCAGTAAGAGCCCTCTCAGCGAAGCCTCTACCTTGATAAATCTCTTTCCTGACCTCCAAACATTGTTGCTGGGTCAAACGTTTTTGCGCCTTCTTCGAACTTATTTCGAGCATCTTTAGCACTAATCGTAGATTTGGAGCAGTTTTTATTCTGTTTGCAGTTTTTAGTGTCCCACGTGCATTTTCCCGGTGTCTTTATTGTTTCGCTGCTCTTTCATGCCGGCATAGTGTACCGGCTGTACACTAAAACTGGCCATGTATGGCACAACGCACAGCTGCGACACACAATACACAACACAAAAAACACAATGAACATCCTATAAGTGTTGTCAGTAACTAGAAACGAAGCTTCTAGAATAACCCACTAAACTCTCGTTAAATCATAATTGGGAAACAAAGACAACAAATCAGCAATAAACAATGAGCAAGTCTTTAGGAACATTGCCATGATATCATAATAATAGGAACATACCAGTAACATGCAAAACTGAAGGGAATGAATGAGCAATAGACATAGCTATTAGCACGCAAAAGTAAGTCATAACCAACGAGGCATGAAGGCAGCGCGCAAACGAGAAATGCATCACACTGCAGGCTTTCTTTTCAGCGCTGCCACATTGATGCGCAATTCCTGTAATTGGTCCCCTCGTCAGCAAATTGAGCCCTCAGCCGTCGTGCACAAAGCCTTGTAACGTAATACATAAATGCCCCTACAGAATAAAATAGCCAAAAATGAAAAACATTAAACAGAATGAAATGCGAAACCCAACGAAGGGATACAAGGTACAAAGCGAATTCACGCAATAAGCAAAAATCATGAAGAGTTGACACGTGAGCCCTTTGCATCAAATAGCAGTATTGGTGAATGAAACCTGATCGCCCATCTATTCCGATAACTTGTGTCTACGGAGCCGATAGAACCAGAATTCGCTATAGGGGCAAAAAAAAAACAACATCAGCTGCAACTGAAAGTTGTTTTTTTTTCTTCTATGAAGACAAACCACGTGCCACTGCGTATTCTTTCTTTTAGAATGCACTGCGACAACAGCAATGTGGTCCGCTCCAATCAGACTGAAATATGTTCTGCGGCAAAGTGAACCAGCTTCCTACGTTCGTTAGGAAGAGTGAAGCAGCCTTCCCAGTCAGCGCTGTCAATAAGCTTCTGTTACACACATGTCCTCCATCATTGCCGTCTTCCGGTAGATATCCGTAGCCTCAGGGTGTTTTTTTCCGGAAAACAAGCACTTCTTTTTGCTGACTTTGCTCTCTACACAGTAAACAAATGGTTTCAGAATCTGCGAAGAGAGCCTGCACCCACTTCTCTGATCTAGGACAACAAACGATAAAAAGAACCGGATTGCCCTCTGGCGAGAGCACTTAATGATCTAGAGTGCTATTGAGCGCTGTACTTCCTTTATTTTTCTCGGACATCATGTCCCGTTTCGAACCATACGCCTTTCATGTGTGAAGCAATCTGTTTCTAATTTTTCATAAACACGCCCCAGAATATCGTGGGAACCAACGAATAGATTAGTTCAACATTAGTTTGAAAACGCGGGTCCGCTGTGGGTTGGGAACAAAAATGCTGAAAACCCTAGAAAAGTTGTTTTACCTGGTTTGGGAGATTTGCAACAGCCCAAAGCTATTTCTGTCCATGCCCTTACTTCTTGAAAGCAATACATATTGTTTGTCGAAAAAAGAAGTATTGCCGGAAGACATCACGCTTTATCTCTGAGATTTCTTCTTTCACTGTTTGTTTCGCTGCCCCTGCCGCTTTCTCACCTTCGTGTGCAGCCACATAGAGCTGCAACTGGCGACAAAGTCGACCATTTCTATCTTCTGGCTGAACTGACTCATACGCATGGCGACAGTGGCAGTGCTACTAGCGCTGAACATTTGTAGACGCTGATCCAGCATGTGGAAGATGGGAAAGACGACGTGAGAACACGCAACGTGGGAGTGTAACATGTATAAGCAACAGCGCGACAGCCTACGGCGGTGGCTGAATGGTCTATGCATCGAAAAATAAAGCTGCTATGTTCGCCATTCCGCCGGTTCGAATCCCGCTGCAGCAGAAGTGTGGTAAGTTTGCCTCAGCTGGGTACCGTTCTGAAAGGAACTTTATAGGTGTGAGTTATCTGTATGAACCTTATAAGTAGCGCCTTATATGTACCTTATTAGTATGAATCTTATATGAACAGGAACCTTCTATGAACTTTATATGCATGAACCTTATCTGTAGCGCCTAGAAGCGTCGCCTCACCCCCCTCACCCCACAAAGCGACGATGACAGTAATAATGATAGCATTTTCAGTTGAAGAACCATTAAAAGCATCACATATAAAGTGCCAATAATAAAACTTCATATTTCACAACACGAGCCCAGTCGTTACTTAAGCGTCGAATTGAACTCCAGTTTGCTTCACTTGAAGAAACCTGCTGCGCCACGGATATTTTGGCACTTGCCGCTTTCGTTTTATTTGTAGCTAGTCAGACTTCTTGCCGCTTCGAAGACAGAATCCAGAGCTTTATGGAGACGTTTGCACATCGCGAAAAGTAGTGTGAATCCGAAGCCAATTTTGCGCAGTGAAGCAAGGGGGCTTCATCGCTTAAAAAGATTGAGATCACTGAGTGGCATTTTAAAGCACAATTTTTTGGTTCATCAGAATACTATAGTGATGCTTCTATTCTCTTAGCTGCCCTCTCGCGAGAATAACATATTTATTGCACTGCACCACTCAGGGTTACAACGATGACGTTGAACCTCAACAACGCGAAGAGCACAAACTCTAGGAGTTTAAGCACATTGCTCTTAGCAGAAAGCAAGTGCCAATAAATCCTCCCCTCCTGCTCCCCATTTTTATTTAATCTGTGCGAAGAAGGGATCGAGCCGGTGATGGAAAAATTTTAACTTGTTTCGTTTAAAGATTTCGAACTACATTAACCCAGTCTGGCTAAGGGCATCTTGGCAACGTGTCTCCTCCGCAGGGATCAGGCGATGGAGAGAGAATATAGCTTAAACAACACCCAGAAGATGTTGCCTGAATAACGCGGACGATTTAGATCAATACCACGGCGCTGTAATACGGTACGAGGGATAGAGTTTCTAAAGTAATCCACGTGGTGTTTCCAGTCAGGCACACGGGGGCACCGAGAAATATCACATCGCACAAAAGCTATAAGCAAAGGCCAGTCGAGTGGATTATTTAACGTGTGGAAGGTTCGGAGCCGGCCGTTATAACAACCATATCAGTTTTTAGAATCCCTCAAATACGGTTACCCTCAGCGCTCTAGCTCGACAAAACTTGGCTTTTTCGGCTAGTTACGAGCACTGGAGGGGTTATTATGCCGGCATGCTTTTCAAAAGCCTGCGAATTTTGGCACGATGTAGCCAAAAATTGTTGAGCCATAGTGGATAGGGTAATCGCGTTTTCGAATTTCTAAAAGCTGATTTGGCTTTTACTTACAGCCAGCCGAAAACCTATAATAGCAATTCAGTGCCTATCAGTGGTAGTAAAGAAATGATTCAATGTATTTAATCACTTTAGTAGTTAACACGATTCGGCTCTTTTTGACGTCCACCAAGACCATTCCTACATAGATTTATTGATTACTTCACACTCGCCCTACAATAATGTCAGGTAGTGGTGACGGCAGTAGGAAAAACGGCGGAAAGGGCATCTAAAAGAAACTGTTTTTTGGGCAGACCTGTGCCCACAAACAGTTGGGTGACTCAGCGGCGCCGTAGCAACTAGCATGCTCCCCGCAGGGGGGCGTCTGCAGCTTGCAGGCGTTGGTGAGTGGCGACACCACGGGTTCCAGAGCATCCGCAGGGACGTCCCCACAAGGAGATGATGGTGAACAGTGCATCACCACGGACCCGAGCACCCACGTCTAGCCGTGCGAGGCTTCGCCGTGTCCGGGAAAAGGGGGATTCTTGTGGTTGAGCCGATGCCGAGCGTTTGGACCTTAAAGGCCCCTCGACGGAGGCAACACACCACTTTGGCCCCAGCTTCCTGTAGACGGGACCTCTGGCCTGACCCGACCGGCGGAAATCGGCAGTCGCCTTTTCCTATCCTTCCCTCCAACTTTCACTTTCCTATCTTCTTTCTCACAACTCTCCTATCCCCTACTCAAATCTTGGTTTCTCCCTTTTCCTGGCGGCGAGGGTTAACTTTGTGTGACGAACTACCCTGAGTTGCGTCGTATTCGGTTATAGTTGCGGTGTACAGCTGACGTGGGCAGGCCTTGCTTGCAACCTCCTTTCCCTTCCCCTTGTTGGACCCTGTGGTGGGTGGCTGCCACCGCAGCCGAAAAACTTTTTTTTATGGATTCCTTTCCTTCAACAATTGATAGACCTCATAAACGAGGGCGGACCGTGGCCACTAAAAAGTTCCTGCAAAAAACAAGAAGTTTTTCCTAGGTACCATGTCGTACATAGTGAAAATCCAGATCAACCAGCTAAAAAAATGTCCCCAATCATACTTCCAAAATCTCTGACTGATGCCCTGGGCCTTGGCTACAAGGTGACGAAGCTAGCCAGTGGCGATCTAGTCCTCCAAATCCGAGACAAAGTGCTATTTTCCAAACTACCAACTATAGTGTCCTTTGGAGACATTCCTCTATCCATTACTGCACATCGATCACTAAACACAGTGGAAGGAGTAATATCTGAGCACGATTTCCGCAGCCGTAGCCTAGTGGGTTGGGCGCCCGTCTCGGCTGCGGGAGGTGGTCGGTTCGAAACCCACCGCCGGACACCCACCGGTAAAATGGGTACAAGCATCCCCCGGCCTGGCGCCCGGCTTTCATTAGGGGTGTTCGCTTGGGAGAAGCTCCGTAAACCCCGCTGCGGGCCGAGTGCTCCACCAGCTGCGAACGGTGCCTTCGGCACAGTGGTTAGAAGGTATCATTAGTAAATTTTCTGAACCTTTGCAGAAGAGATGTTGGTGGGTCTGAAAGACCAGAACGTCACCGAAGTCCGTCGTATCAAAATCCGAAAAGACGACAAGGAAATACCAACAAAACACATAGTCCTGACCTTTGCCTCCAGCCAACTTCCCGAAACCTTATAAGTAGGATATCTTAAAGTAAACGTAAGACCATACATCCCAAAACCCCAGTCTCTGCTTCAAATGTCAAAAATTTGGCCATGGCCCACAGAGCTCTCGTGGCCGCCAAACATGTGCCAAATGTTCGTCAAACAATCACGAATCCGTGGACTGCAATGCTCCACCACTGTGCGCGAACTGCGAAGGGGATCATCCCGCGTACTCGAGGTCGTGCCCGACCTAGAAGAGAGAGAAGGAAATAATAACCATAAAGACAAAGGAAAACACAACTTATCAAGAAGCATGAAAAAGACTCCACTCAGCCTTCCAGTTCACAGCAAATACAAATTTCGTGATGTGGTGCGCAGGGGCGGCACGCCACACCAGGCTTCGGCCACTGGCCAGACAAAGCCTGAGGCAAGGCCACCCCTTCCACCGGCTGACGCAGCGAAGGCTAGCCTGCCAGCTCTGAACAAGGGCCCGCCGGCCATCAGTCGGCCACCCGCAAGGTTTCTCCCAGTCGGGAGAAGCCCACGAACCGTACACCTGCGGGTTCACCGCGGAAGTCCAGAACCTCTAGTGAGGCGATGGACACAACTCAGAATTCGCCTTTGCTGCAGCAGAGGCACAGCTCCCTGGAGCGAAAAAGAAAGAAGACCCCAGTATTGGCACCCCAAAAACCGGCATCCTAAGCTGATGCCACACTGATGCAAGAGGTCGTATTTTAGAAGATTTTATTCTAAGTAATAATGTTTGCCTTCTAAACACCGGCAAAGATACACACTGCTCTCCGAGCACGAGAAAAATGAGTTCTATAGATTTGTCTTTTAGTTCACCCTCTCTCTTTTGTGATTTTAAATGGGATGTCATCGATAACCCATACGGCAGCGATCACCTCCGTGTATTAATAAGCCAAACATCCCCACTGCAAGTCACCCCAACGAAACCACGACGGTGGAAGTTACATTATAGCCAACTGGGCACTTTTAAGAGAAAAGGCTAGTTTAGATAAAATAGTTGCAGATGATCTCAGCATAGACGAACCGAACGAAGCTATCACAAACTGTATTTAACCGCTGCACGCCTAGCAATTCCTCGGTCATCTGGATTAGTAAAGTAGAATCACAAAATTTGGTATACACAAGAATGCCGAGATGCAAAAAAGAAACAAAACAAAGCTTGGAGAATTTTTCGTAGTTACATAACGCAGGATAACTCTATATATTCGCCGTAATGCAGGAAAAACTTCATGGCAATGTTACGTGTCCTCAATAAACAGCTCAATTACGTCAAAACAAATGTGGATGTTAAAAAAAATAACTGGCAGCTACTCCCCATTCACAGTTCTGTTTCAATCAACCCCTGACATACAGACAAATTTAGAAGAACAGGCAGATATTTTGGGTGAATATTTTTCTGCAGTTTTCAGTTCATCTCAGTACAGAGAATCATTCCTCAAATACAAAAACGCAGCTGAAAAACAAAGACTCCCGACAAGTGGCAGTTCAAATGAACCCTATAATAACCTACTTACAATCGAAGAAATTAATAAAGTGCTGTCCGCTGGTAGGCAAACTGCACCTGGCCCAGATGAAATACATTATCAAATGCTGGCTCATCTCTCTGAACCGGCTGTGGAGGCACTTTTGAATTTTTTTAACAAAGTTTGGCTTTTTGGGAAACTTCTCGAAGCCTGGAAGATGGTCGTTATTGTTACTCTATTAAAGTCGGAAAACCCTCTACCCTTCCTAGCAGCTATAGGCCCATAGCTCTGACTAGCTGTCTACCGAAATCTTTTGAAAGTGTACTGAATATCAGAGTATTATTCGTGTTTGAACACCGGGAGCTTCTGGATGTCCATCAATGCGGTTTTAAAAAGGCTTGCTCCACCACCGACATCCTGGTTCGTCTTGAAAAGACTGTTCGTGAGGCTTTTATACACAGACAGCATTGTCTCGCTGTCTTCTTCTATTTAGAGAAGGCGTATGACACAACGTGGAGGTTTGAGATTATTCAGGACCTGGCTGAACTGGGCATCGGCGGCAGGATGTTGAACTGCCTTAAAGACATTTTGTCTAACCGTACATTTCACGTCCGCCTAGCCTCAACCCTTTCAAGGAAGTTTATCCAAGAAAACGGAGTACCTCAAGGATGTATTTTGAGCACAACACTCTTTATTGTAAAAAATGTATTCTATCAGGAATATAATCCCAATGTCCGTTATTTATTCTGTCTATGTAGATGATCTCCAGATAGCTTGTACATCCTCGAATACATCAACATGCGAACGACAGATACAGCTAACAATAAATAAACTGCCAATATGGGCAGACCAAAATGGCTTCAGTTTTTCTCCACAGAAAGCGGTGGCCATTCTTCTTTCACTCAGACGAGGCATGCAGATAGATCCCACCCTACACCTGAACGAAATAGACTTACCCGTGAAAAAGTACATAAATTTCTAGGTATAAAACTCCACAGAAAGCTCACCTTCTTGCCTCACATAAATGCATTGAAAAATAAGGCTTCTCGATCCCTGAACATACTCAAAGTGCTTTCGAGAAAACATTGGGGAGCCGATAGGACATGTCTTTTACAAATATACCGCTCTGTAGTACGCTCTACCCTGGGTTATGGATGCATAGTGTATGGGTCAGCGAAAACATCGTACCTCAGACGGCTAGATACAGTACATAATTTGGGTTTGCGTCTCTCCACTAGTGTATATAGGAAATCACCCATAAGCAGTCTCCAAGTAGAAACCAATGAACCATCGCTTACAGATAGAAGAGCCATACTAACATGCTTATACATTCTAAAAATCTGTTCACTGCATAAACATCTATGTTCCCTTATCCCCACAAAGTGCCTTTCTAGAACACCCTTCAACAGCAAGCCGCAAGCTACTCGGCCTCTCCTCTTGCGATTTGAAGAGATGTGCCGGAACCTTAGCATATTAAACGTATTGCCAAACATCGCCTGAAGGCGAGGTCCACTGCCGCCATGGCACAATTTCCCTGAATACTGTGATTTCACTCTTACACAGTTCCGTAAGAAACAAATTCCGCAACTACATATAATACAAGAATTCCTCACACTCAAGGAAAAGTACACTACTTTCACAGCATTTTTACCGACGGTTCAAAAACAGAAGCATACGTTGGAAGCGCAGTTATAAAGGCAAATTGGAATAAATTAGTAAGACTTCCACAGTGCGCTTCCATCTTCACTGCAGAATGTTACGCCATCTGTGTAGCCACAGAAAAAATAGTTAATGAGAACCTCGCCAATAGTATTATTTACACAGACTCGCTCAGTGTGCTCACAGCCCTTCATTCTATAAATGCAATAACCCCGCTGCTTGGCGACCACATACACAACATTACAACAGCCATAGCTCAAGGACAAAACATAAGGCTATGCTGGGTACCAAGTCATGTCGGCATACAGAGCAATGAAAGAGCAGATTTGTGCGCTGCTCAAGCTTGTGACAAGCAAATTAAAAACAGTAATATGCCCTATAGAGATTGCATGAACTTACTACATAGTAATGCAAGGAAAAAATGGCAGTCCACTTGGAACAACGAACTAAATAACAAACTACGGTTAATAAAGCCAATCCTAGGCGAATGAAAGTCATGTGTGCCCCAGAAACGTTTCAAGGAGGTCATTATCTGCCGTCTCCAGATAGGTGACACACACTTAACACACAAATTTCTGCTAAAGAAAGAAGGCATAACAGTTTCTACATGCGGAGATGAACTTACAGTCAATCACATTTTAATTTCATGCTCTAAACTGGAGAGGCCAATGAAAATTTCATGCTCTAAACTGGAGAGGCCAATGAAAAAGTGTTTTTCTCTGTTTTATAACCAATGCATCCCTTTTCATCCAGCACTGCTCTTGAGTGATAATGCAATTGTGGACATGCCTTGCGTTTTTAGATTTTTGCAGCAGATTGCAGCAGTGGTTGCAGTCATCGAACCTACCACTAAGCATCGTTCCTTGTTCACCCAGGTTTTCAAGGCCTTGCAGATCCCAAAGTGCCTGCCAAGCGTCTTCCTGGTGATTCCAAGCTGGTCTCATTCCTGCCTCGTGTCAACGGGGCGGTACTACGCTATCTTCATTGATACGTATACCACGGAACCGTGCCTTCGCTGCAGCGCCTGCGCAAGCATCCTTCTTCTAGCCGTAAAGCCGTTACCTCGAGACCCCCAGACTCATTGCAGCAGTGGTTGCAGTCATCGAACCTACCGCTAAGTATCGTTCTTTGTTCACCCAGGTCGGTGCCTTTAATCTTTTGCAATTTTGACTACCTTGACTGCAACCACTGCTGCTGCAATTTTGCTTGCTTCGCTGTGCTAATTGTCTTCGCTTTTCTCATAATGCCGACTAATGTCGAGCTGGCTAAAAAAATTGAGAGTTTGGAGGCTATGTTTGAGGCCAAGATGAATGATTTAGTTAATCAACTTGTTACAAAAGTAACTATCAAGCTTCAAGAATCTGGTCTAGACGTAGGTGGACTGGCTAAGGAAGTGCTGACATGAATGCTAGTCTCACACTCATCAATGATATAGTCGTAAAAGTTCAGAGTAGTCAAGCGGATTTCTTGGCCGGAAACAAAGCGCTCAAACTCGAGAATGAAATGCTAAAAAATCAAATCACCAATCAAGATCAATATTCTAGAAACAATAATGTTGAAATCAAAGGTGTTCCTTGCACATAGGGCGAGGACTATGTTGCAATTGTGGCGTCGATTGGAGACAAAATAAGCTGCCCTGTTGACACTGCCGACCTTGACATTGTTCATCGGGTGCCCTCTCAGTCAGGACAGAACATCATTGCTCGCTTCATTTCCCGTGCTAAAAGAAACGACTTCTTGGATAAAGCTCGTAACTCACGGCTTTACACCGGCACGTTAGGTTTCCCAGATGCAGTAAAGGAGCTAGTTTATGAAAATTACCACCTTACTGTGGAAAACAAAAAGCTTTTCAGTAAGACACGAACACTCAAGAAAAAAAAGGGGCGGCTGTTTCTCTGGACGAAAAACTGCCAAATTTTTGCACTTAAGACAGAGACCAGTCATGTTTTCCGCATTAAATTTGAATCCGACCTTTCCATTTTCACTTGAGATTCTGCATTTTTCTTCTTATCTCTTCCATCAATATGGCCTCATACTTCACGCCTTCCAATCTAAAATCTTAGCTTTCCCCTTCTTGCAGATCTTTTATTCATTTCAATGCACGAAGTGTACGAAAACATTCGGACGACTTTACTAACCTATTATTAGCCACTCCACACCAGTTCTTCGTAATCTGCGTGAGCGAAACTTGGCTGTCGGGTGCCGACAAGAACCTGTACACGTTGCCTTCATATAGCGCTGAATACTGCCATCGTGGCGAAAGCACGCACGGTGGCACAGCGATCTTTATTTCCTCTTGCTACCACTATCGTCGCCGACTTGATCTATGGCTAAAAGTGGGAAATTGTGAATCTGTATGGATCGAACCAGACGAATCTTTCTTTTCTCTAGATAGAAAAAATATTGTCATTGGCTGCATATACCTGTCACCCTCGTCTCCTGTCAAAGATTTCTGCTCAGCTCAACACTCAGTCTTAAGAGTATTGTCAATGGAGCGCAAAAATGTTATAATAATGGGTAATATCAATATTAACACATTAGATCTCGACTGCTCGTCATACGTAGATTATATAGAAGTTTTAAATACTCATGGCTTCGAAAATCTTATCAACATCCCCAAACGCATTTCCGCTAATGGTTTTAGCTCCCTCATTGCTCACGCTTTATCAAACCTATTGTCCGCCCCTCATGCAGGTGTCATAGAAGCCGATATAACAGATCACCACCCTATTTTATACAGTTAGATAACTGTGTTAACTATGTTAGGCATACTCAGTTCATTAAAAAAATATTGAACTCTGCATTATTCCTTGAACGGGTTGCTATTGTTACAGGTTCTATTTACAAATAATATTTACAAGGCAGGTCGAGAGGAGCCTGGTGCGCCGGCGGCAGGATACTTGACTTTCTCTTCTACATCCAGCCGCCGCACGTCTTCTTTATTCCTCAGAGCCCATGCGCAGCACGTGACATTTCCCCGTTCGTAGACGAAGCCCTCTGGGCCAGTCAATCAATCGGGGTCCCGAGAGTGGAATGGCTTCAGCCGTGCGACATGCACGACCTGGGTTGTCCTTGAGCGGCGTCCTTGCGTTGATTGGGGAGAGATGACATAGTTGAGGTCATTGAGGCGAGCAACAACGATGAACGGGCCTGTGTAGTGGGATAGCAGCTTTTCTGATAAGCCACGCTTGCGTAGGCCGTCCACAACCATACAACGTCACCGGGCAGGTAGGAGACATCGTTGCGCCGGCGGTCATAACGCTGCTTAGAGCGATGCTGTGATGCCAAGGTGCGTATCCGGGCAATCCGACGGGCTTCTTCAGCGCGACATAGAGTGTTGGCAATAGAAGGCTCGGTGTCGAGAGAGAAAGGTAAGATGCTGTCGAGGGAGCTTCGAGGCGGACGGGCATAAAGAAGGAAGAATGGGCTGTAACCAGTTATTTCATGCCTCGACGTGTTATAGGCGTATGTAATGAAGGGAAGCACGTCGTCCCAGTTCTTATGGCGGGAATCGACATACATGGCCAGCATGGTCGTGAGTGTCCGATTGGTACGTTCAACCAGTCCATTAGTCTGGGGGTGGTACGGCGTCGAGTGGCGAAAATGGCATGAACTAAGACCCAGAAGCTCTTCCACAACGTCTGCCGTAAACTGGCGACCGCGGTCACTGATAACAACTCGAGGAGGTCCACGCCGGAGGATGACAGCACGAAGAAGGAAGAGCGAGACCTCAGCAGCGGTGGCGCAAGGTAGGGCGGCGGTCTCACAGTAACGGGTGTGGTGATCAACGCACACTATAATCCAGCGGTTACCGTTGGACGAGCGGGGAAACGGGCCGAGCAGATCGAGTCCAACTTGTTCATATGGCGTGCTTGGAGGTGGCAAAGGATGCAGGCGTCCAGGCGGATAAGTCGTGGGAACCTTGAACCGCTGACACTGCACGCAGGTGGCCACGTAGCGCTGAACCATGTGACGCATTTTTGCCCAGTAAAAACGTTCTTTGATGCGGTTAAGGGGCCTGGCAAACCCCAAGTGCCCAGCCGTGACGTCATCGTGCATTGCCTGCAGAACAGAGGAGTACAGAGTAGCCGGAACGACGAGGAGAAAGCGCGCACCTCCAGGCGAGTAATTCGTTCTGTAGAGTAAACCGTCGCGAACGCAGAAACGGCTTGCGGATGTCGGGTCACGGGCTTCGGCAAAAAGCGGCGCCAAGTGCTGATCCTTGCGTTGTTCCATCTGGAAAGTGCCAAGATCTGGAAACTCTTGGGAAACGGCAGCGAGATAGTCATCGAAGTTTTCATCATCGGAAGTAGTAACCGTGAGCGGCAGCCGCGAGAGGCAATCTGCGTCGGCGTGTTGGCGGCCACTTTTGTAAGACACTTTGAAGTTAAACTCTAGGAGGCGTAACACCCAGCGGGCCAACCGTCCGCAGGGGTCGCCTAGATTGACCAGCCAGCACAGAGAGTGATGGTCTGTGACGACTGTAAAAGCACGTCCGTAAAGGTACGAACGAAACCGTTGTACGCCGAAAACAACGGCGAGACACTCTTGCTCTGTTACAGTGTAATTGCGTTCCGACTTGCTGAGGGTGCGACTTGCATAAGCGACAACGTGTTGATTGCCCTCATGGCGTTGGATAAGCACAGCACCCACGCCGATGCCGCTGGCGTCAGTGTGGAGTTCAGTCGGTGCTGTCGGGCAGAAATGACGCAATATTGGCCGCGAGGTGAGGAGAAACTTGAGCTGCCTAAACCAACACCCTCTCAATGCTAAGGCCTCTCCACCGGCCGCGTGACGTCACGCCAAGGGACCGTGCAGGCCCCGCGCTCCGCGATTTCAGCGCGCCGCGCCCGTCTGCACTATTCGGGTACTGCCGTACGTAGCTGCCTTATAAGTGATTCCTTCATTTTCATTTTTGTCGTTGCTGCAGAAAAGAAATTCGCTAGTTTGTGCGCGCCTTAGGCTATCATTTTATCTGCTTTATATATTTTTTTTATTGCAGAACACCTTATTGTCAAGAAAGTTCGAGCTGCTAATACAGTTTTTTATAATAAACAATTTAGCATACGGCCGCCAATTTCGCATTATTGGTCATTATAATAAAAAATTGATTAGTTAATTTCAATTAATCATCTAATTATTAGGTTCTATCACGTACATGATGTCTGCCGTGCGGTAAAATCCATCCGCACAGACCGCACATGCGTATATCTAGTTGTTAAAGTAGAAGTTCGTGAACATTGAAAAAAAAAACACCGTCTACTGCGCATTGTGTTAGTTTTATTCTGTATTGTGTTTTGCTTAAAGCTTTCACACACAGCAATAATGACACTCACAATAATGTTGCGCTGTTGAGTATTTGTACAGCTAATCTGACCCTTACAATAAAAAACGACGAGACACCAGCAATGAAGTGTGCGCAAAGCATTTTTATTGCTTGGGAATAAAACTTACTTCTTCTTAAGCGTTGCTGCTTTCCGGGCTGCGGCCTTCTGCTGCGCATTGTCTTGTATGGCATCATTTCTTAGTTTGCAAAAGTTGTTTAGAACAACGTTGGTTGCAACGCGTACTACCAAGCGCAGGAGAGTTTGTGCAGTGTGGCCATTTTCACATGTCTCAATGTCGTGTTCGTCCAGGAGGGAAATCGTCTGTGAAATCACGACACCACGTTGATTTCTACAGGAGAGAAAATCTTCCGCGGTTGCTCCAAAAGACAACTTCTCTGCAACTAGTTTAGTCATCAGTACCATGTGAACTGTGCATGGCTGGGGAAACTTCAGCCCTCCTCTCGACAGGTTAGCTATCATGGCAGTATTTTCCGCTTCGATCTCTCGATTTTCAATCACCAATGTGCTGAAGCAAGCAGAACATGAAAGCTTCTTTAAAGCAGCATGAGCAGCGTATCCTGCAATGTAGACAATAGCATCCATGTCAGAGTGGGCGTGTGTAATATCGTCGTCGCTGACAGCCACAGAAAAGTTGCATGGGACAAGATCCTCACTTACGTCTTCAAACTCTGTTTCCTCGCGTGGAAATGTCAAAAGTTTTTGAAGACGAAGCTTCTTCTCACATTCGTAGAGCTGACGCACGGAAATGTGGTACTGTGATCCTGCCAGCTGGCGGTAACGGCCGAACCGGTCTTCTAGCGCATCCGTCTGAAATTTGCCCAGCAGTACGTACTTGAAGTGAAGTTCTTCTAAGCAGTAGCGCGAGAGTTCTACCAGAGAATAGCATGTCAGTCGCAAAGCACTGTGAGTCTCTTTCGTCAGCGAGCCACTGGTGATGTTTATTCTTGCCCAAGCGTCCAACCAGTCCACAACGCCGCTCAGGAAAGCTAACTGTGTGTCATCAACAGACCTTACAGGGTCTTGCATGCTGTCCCTTAGCCTCTGGCCTTTGCAAGGGGTCCTAACATTGACTATTTGCCACCATGTGAGGATAACGTCAATGAAAAGAGCAGTCGACTCAGCTTGAGGAATCTTGAACGCGGAACCATGTGTCCTGAGGGCATTTGAAACAAACTGATTAATGACGTCGAGAGCGAGCTTTACATTTTGCCGCTCCATTGAGGTTGGATTCACGGCTTTTGCGTTCAGTCTGTAAGCAGCCTTCACAAGCGACGTCTTCTCTGAAGAATAAAGCTGCCGCACAGCTGCGAAAGAAGCAGCTTTCATACGAGGAGGCCCTTCGGGCATTGCTCCACTCAAGTCCATTTCAGGGAAATAGAGGCATGTTCCAGGGTTTTTCTGGTTAATCCAATTGTTCCTAATGCACTTCAAGAGATGCACAGGATCGACCACGTAGAAAAGAGGGCGAGCGTTATCGGCTGGATGGGGATAGACAATGCTCACCTGAGGACTTGTAGCAAATAACGACATCATCTTGCGGTTCAGAGCATTGTTGTCCGTTATCACAGCGATAATTTTGAGCCCCATTTTCTCAACATTAATGATTATGTTCTTAGCATGCTCGTGCAAAATTTCTGCGCTCAGTTTGCTCACAGGTAATATGTGAATGACGTCCTTGTTTGCAGAAAGGAGTGATTGTACCATGAACACATGGGCTGTTGTTGCTGGTTCCGTTGAATGAACCGACGATCCTACTATTGTGCCCCCTTTGTAGTCGAAGTATGGTTTTATGTGGATCTCATCGATCATCAGGGTCACTGTCTTCTCGTGGTCTTTCATTGATTTGACTCGTTCTCGGATGTAGGAGAGACAGTGCGGTTGATTTTGCTCCACAAGAGGGTCAGCTTTGTAATTTGAGCAAACACGGCGCAGTGTGGAAGGATGGGGCAGAATGATTCTTGATGCAGCTCTTGTGAAGTGATATGCGTGAGGAGAAATTGAATTCAAAATACTGGCGAATACCAGCAGCTCTGCGCTATACACATGCTGTTTCGCGAGGAGAAGCTCTATCTGCTCAACCAGAAATTTCAGCAAAGAAGACTGTTCTTTCGTCGTATCACTGTCCTCAATGAGGTCTGCAAGCAGTGAACCGACAAACTGCAATACTTTAGTATGTTTCGACTCTTTCGTCACCTCAGGTATATTATGCAAGCCTATCTCGAGTTCTTCTAGCAGCAAGGACAGGCTGGAGGTGTCGCATACTTGAGCTGGCAGAATCCTGCCTGAAGGAAGCGACAGAAGCTTCACTCCATTCAAGAAAACAGAAAGTGACAGATCAGGGAGAACTACCAAGGCGCATTTCACATTAGGTGAAGGATCATTCTCGATGAGAAGGAACCTAACGCACTGCTCATCGACAGAAACGGTCCAGAATTTCGTGTTGCAGATTCCAGGCAACTTAGATTTGAACTCCTCGTAAGATGAAACTTTGTTTCTTTTCTGTTCAAGCTCATTAGACTGAAGTGACTTCCTCATAGCCTCCTGCAAAGCAGCGTTTTCCCTTCTTGCTTTTTTCGTCTCTGGCGATTCACTCCGTCCAGGCGTTGAGGACAAGTATTTTGGGCAGTTTGGAAAAACAGAAGGCGCAGCATCAATCTTCAACTGTAGCCTGTCACGCTTCACCTCTATTATTTTCCCTGTCAGTTCATCTTGGTGTGACAACGTCGTAATGAAGTCGCCTGCGTGGAAGTGCAGTTCACACACCTGCACGAGAAAATGAAGCAAGGCCATTCGCCATGACTCTCCATTGCCTAAAACACTAAGTAAAAAGAGTCTGAATAGTGAACAGCTTTTACATATTTACACAGCTTTTACACAAGCCTTATGCACATCCACAGAACTAAATGCTTCCTGGACAATTCATACATAAGTGTAAGAAGTGATATCATTGCCTACAAAGACAGCATGCCTTTCCGGGAGCGACAGCTCACAACTAAGATAATTACCAGCGCCTATTAAGCAATATTTCAGAGTCTTACCCTCGAATGCTCTGTAGGTGTGAAATCCTTCCGTGGAATGGCTCGCAACCAGGCTTTTCTTCGTACTTCGTCTCTTGGGAAGCAATAAACACGTACTTTGGGACCATTCTGGTAGTTCCCGCGGCACCCGGGAACACAGCACCGGCCCATGTTTCACGAAGTTGCACTCGCTACACGGCAGGCAATCAGTTTCCCATTCGTGCGCTAGCACAGGTACGCACGCCACACAAGAAACGGCCACACGAAACAGACACAGCCGTGCGAGGAGCGAACGGAAATGCACCCAACGCCAGGCTGAAAGACTCAAGCAGCAGCTAGACGCTCACTGCAAGACTGCGTTCGTGTCTGTGCTTGCCCGGGCAAGCGCGAGCACATCGAGGGAGACAACCGAGCGGAGCGGAGCCGCGCTTGGTGAGCAGCCTGACCGGACACTTGGCGTGACGTAGCGCGTGTGGAAAGGAGGGCCTGGAGAGGCCTGAAGAAAGTATTTAGAGGGTGTTGCCTAAACGCGGAGTCGCATTCGGGAGTCCAGTGGAAAGGGGTGTCTTTCTGCAGGAGACTTTTAAGCGGGTAGGCTAAATCAGAAAACTTGGGAACGAAAGGCCGAAAATATGAGCAAAGTCCTAGGAAACTCCTGAGATCTTTCACTGATTTGGGTTCTTTGACACTGCTTACAGCTTCAACCTTCTGCGGGTCGGGTCTGAGGCCATCCTCGTCAACGAGATGACCAAGCACAGTAATTTGGCGTTCACCGAAGCGACACTTCTTCGAGTTCAGCACGAGGCCCGCTCTCTCTATGCAGTCTAGGACAATGGCTAAACGGCTGTTATGTTCGGCGAAGGTCCTACCAAAAATAACAACATCGTCCAGATAACACATGCAAACTTGCCACTTCAGGCCACGTAAAAGCGTATCCATAAATCGTTCAAAAGTGGCAGGAGCGTTGCAAAGGCCGAAAGGCATAACATTAAATTCATACAACCCGTCAGGTGTCACGAATGCTGTCTTCTCTTTGTCTTGCAGGTGCATCGGGATCTGCCAGTACCCGGACCGTAGATCCACCGAGGAAAAGTAGGAGGCTGAGTGGGGGCAGTCAATGGCATCATCAACGCGCGGGAGCGGGTAAACATACTTCTTTGTGACAGTGTTAAGCCGGCGGTAGTCGACACAAAATCGCCAAGTGCCATCTTTCTTTTTGACAAGGATCACTGGAGCAGCCGACGGGCTTGAAGATTCCTGAATGATGCCGTGCTGCAACATGTCACGGACTTCATCGATTATCTGACGTTCGGAAGGCGAGACGCGGTATGGCTTCTGGCGAATCGGCTGTGCAGATCCAGTATTGATCATGTGATGGGTACGGGAAGCTGGAATCGGCGGTGGTTGGTCGCGACCAAAGTCAAACACGTCCGCATGCTTCATAAGAACGGCCACTAGTACCTGGCGGTCGCTAGTGGGTAGGGATTTGTTGACCATGGCTAGGAATTGAGAGTCGATCAGATCGCGGCGTCTAGTTGGACGAGACACGTTGTCAGTGATCGCGGCAACTGGTACAAAAAAAACGTTCTTCAAAGCCAGCAAGTTTTAAACCACATGGCAATACTGCAGGTACGTTGGAATGATTGACAGTCCAAAGAGTGGCATGGCCCTTGGTCACATGGACGACGCTGCGGGGTACTAGCACACTTTTCTTTGCACAGTTAAGGGAACAAGGTTCCACCACAGCACCGAAGGCATCAGAAATCGTGCTCGAGGACACAACGGGAACGAATATGGCAGACATTGCTGGAACGACGGTATCTTCAGAGACAGAAAACACTTGGGCAACCACTGGCGAGTCTTCTATGAGAGCTGACCGAAGGCCAGGACTTAACGATATGCCACCACTGCGGAAGTCGAGAGTAGCGCCGCACTGGTGCAAAAAGTCAATACCGAGGATGATGTCATGCGTAGAACGAGGGAGCACCGTGAATTCAGTTCGGAACATGTGGCCAGCGATCACTACATTCACAAAACAAATACCAATCGGAACCAATGATTCTCCCCCTACACCCCGGAATATAACAGCACGATCCCAAGCGAACATTATTTTACGACCCAGACGGTTCTTGAAAGTTGAACTCATCACTGACACCGTGGCACCAGTGTCCACTAAGGCCATGACGCAAATACCGTCCACTAAAACTTCAAGGCTGTTCCTTAACATAACAATGGGCAGAGGAATTGGCACTATCGATGATCCGGCGACCGCACCTCCATCGGCCGCACACGCTAGTTTCCCGGGGACGGTGGGGAACGACGTTGGGGGGAAGGCGAGCGGCGAGAGCGGTGCGGAGGTGGAGTCAGACATCGGTCAGAGGCAGGGGAGTCGTTCCGTGGTGGCGCGTAACTGGATGGGCGCTGAGACGATGTGAAGACACGGTCATGAACAGGCGCATTGAAACTCAGGCGAGGGTTCGACCATTGGCGCTGGGAGCGGGAAAACTGGCCCCGGCGACGGCAGAATCTAGAGATGTGACCGATCATACCACAGCGGTAACAAAGTGGTGGGTCGGGGGGGCACTCGGGATAACACTCCTCGTAGCCAGTGTCGAAACGACCATCGTACTCCGGCTGCCGCAGGTGGCGTTGCGGATGAGCTGGCGCCCTGGGGCCGGGGCGGGTGATCCGGGGAGCGTCGCTGTAATCAATGCGAGTAGCACTGGTAGGGGCCTAGGCAGACAAACTCGAAGGGGAGGAGCGGTAGGCGGGAGCCGCCTGCAGAGAACAGCTCCCATACGGGACCTCACTGCGGCGCGCAAGATCCTGATGCCGGGAGAGTTCGTCACGCACGATTTGACGAATGACGTCAGGGAGAGTCGCCGCATTCACAGGCTCGTGGAAATCCACGCTGGCGACGGTGGTGACGTTAGGCAGGCGACCGAACTTGGGAGTAATTCGACGCAGTTTTAGAGCTTCAAAGGTGCGGCAGTGCTTGATGATATCCGTGGGCGAGTCTAAATTTTCTTTACTAATAAGAAAGCTGTAGATGTCCTCTGCGATGCCCTTGAGGAGATGACCAACGTGATCTTCGTCGGACATACTGGGATTAACGACTTTGCACAGCTTCAAGACCTCTTCTATGTAAGTCGTGCAGGTCTCTCCAGGCACTTGCGCTCTCTGAAGCAAAGACTGCTCAGCGCATTTTCGTTTGGCAACAGTATCCCCGAAGCAGCTGCGGAGCTCTTCCATGAAGTGGACCCAACTTGTTATTGATGCCTCATGGTTTTCGAACCAAGTTAGTGCGGTGCCATCGAGAATGAAGACGACATTGGCCAGCTGAAGAGTGGCATCCCAGCCGTTGTATTTGCTCACCCGCTTGTAATTGGTGAGCCAATCATCCACGTCTTCTCCAGCCTTCCCGGAAAACGTCCGCGGCTCACGGTAGTGCTGCCAAGCGGGCGTTGCGGCGCCGGTCGGACGTGCGTCGGCTTAAGCGGGCGTTGCGGCGCCGGTCGGACGTGCGTCGGCTTCCTTGGGCATTTGCACGGGCAACGGTGGCAATCCGGCGATTCTTCGGCTGCAGCGGTTGCGAGAGGGGTCCGTGGTGATCGACCCAGCACCTCCACCACACTGTTACAGGTTCTATTTACAAATAATATTTACAAGGCAGGTCGAGAGGAGCCTGGTGCGCCGGCGGCAGGATACTTGACTTTCTCTTCTACTTCCAGCCGCCGCACGTCTTCTTTATTCCTCAGAGCCCATGCGCAGCACGTGACACTATTATTGACTGGTCAGTGCTTAAGGCTCTTGACGCCGATATTGCATTCAATCAGTTCTTTCTTATTATCTCTAATACTATCGATGAGTGTTCTGGAATATATAATTGCAATGAGTTTTCAACTCCGAATAATCTCTGGATGACTTCCGGCCTTTTAAGCAATTTGAGAAAGATATCCTCTATAGAAAATGCAAAAAGCAACCATTCAACTTAAGGCTTTTTAGCGCGCTATAAGAAATATTCTAATGCATTAGGCTTGCTCCTTAGAACAGCGAAAAAAAGTACTACGAAAGAGAATTAAATCACGCCGGATATAATGTTCATAAGCAATGGAGAGTTTTTAATTCCTCCCTAAACAGAAACAACTCGAAAGCTCCCATATAAACAATTACTTCCGGTAAGGCAACATATACCAATCCCCCTGACATTGCTGAAGCCTTTAGTGATTCATTTGCTCTAGCCTCAGGAGTATTAAATACTGCCGCTAATCAAACATTTCACCGATCTCCCCATAGCATTTTCCTTTTCCCTGACTCCCCTGATGAAATCGGAAAAATAATACGCAACCTGAAAGACGCCAGTCCAGGTCTCGATAATATTCAATCATCCCATATTAAGTTGATTGCGCATAGCATTTGCGATGTCTTCGCCCATATTGTCAAACTGGCCTTGAAATCGGGCTCTTTCCCTACTGCATTGAAAAAGGCAAAGCTAATTCGAGTCTTCAAAAAGGGAGATAAACAAATCATTTCTAATTGCCGCCCAATCGCTATTTTCTCATTTTCCAGTAAAATTATTGAAAAAACTGTTGTTATCCGAATGAACAATCACTTAACAAAATTTGACATTCTCTCACCTAACCAGTTCGGTTTCAGAATGGGATTCTCCACCGAATTAGCTGTGATCGCTCTCACTGATAAAGTTAAATCCTACATCGACGCAGGTAACTTTGCTGATGCATTATTTATTCACCTTTCCAAAGCCTTTGATTCCCTCAACCATGCTATTTTATTCAATAAGCTTGACGCTGTCGGCATAACTGGGTCTGCACTTTCTCTAATCAGAAGCTATTTATTCAATAGAAAACAAGCCGTGTTCATCTCGGAACATACTCAAAATTCAACACTACTAACGGAGTTCCGCAAGGTTCTCTTCTTGGCCCTCTTCTCCTTTTATGTTATATCAATGAGCTCCCTAGGTGTCTGTATAATTCCAACGGTTTTCTTTATTCTGACGACACAACGATCTTAACCTCAGATTCACATATAAATAAAATGGTCGATAAACTTAACACTGATGCACAGAATGTATTCGATTGGTGCAGAAATAATTTGCTGTTCATTAATGCATCCAAATCCAGCTTTAAAGTTTTTAGGTCACCTCAGAAAATTCTTTGCGAAAACCCATCTGTTGTCATAGGCCCAAACTCAACCCTTTCAGCTGACCACGTATCCTTTCTAGGCGTAGTACTGGACAAACATCTTAAATTTCAGACCCACATCTCATCCATTTCCCGAAAAATGGCGTATGGTATTAGAGTATTAATTAAAGTCCGCCCGTATTTCAATGTTCCCATTCTCATTTCCCTCTATTACTCATTCATCCACTCCCATATTCATTATTGCATTTCATCTTGGGAAAACACGTATCATTCCCATTTATCTTCTGTGCAAACTATTCAAAATCAAGCAGTTCGAATTATCACTTATAGTCACTACCCTGTAAATGCCCCTCGTGTGCTCCTATCATACAATATTTTATCGGTGCCCAAAATATTCGACTACAAATTATGTACCCTTATGTACAAATCTGTTAGAAATCTACTTCCTTTTTCGTTAACTAGCAGTGACCAAAATCCTCGTCGCAACGACACGCGTTTTGCTAATAACAGTAACTTTTTACTCCCTAAACCTAACACTAATTATGGAAAGCAAACAGCTCGTTTCACTGCCATTACATTATGGAACTCATTACCAGTTAGCACTAAGCAATCATCTAATATCTGTTCCTTTAAATCCGCTCTCCGTCAGTTTTTACAATCCCCCTAATAGTATTTTACTTGGTATATGGTACTAGTTTTGTCATTTATATCATTAAATGATTTGTGTTTTGTATTGGTCTGTATGCTATTAGGTGAGTAACCATTTTTCATTCAAGTAAGGGTTTCCATTATTTCTCGTATTTCACTCACTGCTCATTTATGATGCCAACAACTTCAATTTTTTTTGCATCTGCTATCTGTAATTCTTTTCTACAATTGTTCTTACAGACCGTCCCGTCCACAGTCTCTGAATTTGGGACCTCTTTCTGTATTCCAGTGTTTTGTAACCTTGTACCATAAAGAAGTAATAAACGAACCTTGAACAGAAGCTGGTTTTCTTAAAAAATATGTAAATCATGACCCAGTACTTCCCCTGATACACCTCAGCCATTTCTCATTCCTGAGAAAAGAGTTGAGGTCTGTATTTGATTGATTGGAAGCCTCAAGATCCTTGCTCTGGTAAGAATGGCCGCTGATGTGACCCGACCCTCTTTAAGAGTTTTTAATAGTACCCATTTCTCGCATCTTTTTCCTTCATCATCATGAGGTAATTTTAACTATTTAAGCACTCTGCACTACCGACAATTTTCACATTTCTATAAAATCATCCAGAGATTTCTTCTATACCTCGAGCCTGGCGCATGATTGCCTTAGTTACCTATGCGCCATAAAACCCAACACAACAGCAACAACAAGCATGCTCGGTGGTCGTCAAGAACAATGCCCGCAGCTCTCGGCCGTGCACAGTTTTAAGATGACGACGACGAACTTTCTAGACATTGCGAAGAAATAACCACAACAGTCTGGAAAAGGGTGGCATCGGTTCCGCCTGGGTGCGACCAATCGAATTAAACGACAAACGAAGCGACAAAGCCGCGTGACGGGAGCTTTTAAGATTGAACAAACAGCCATTCAAACCTCTGCGCCAATATGTACGCCGTCCCGGTTAGCTAAGATAGAGGAACTGCCTGAGTGAAGCGGTGATCTCCGGTTCAAACCCCGGACCAGGATGAATTCATTAAATCAGAGGAATTCCTGTAGCCGTTTGTAGCCGTTTTCCGGCGCTTGGTTGAATGTCAATCAGTAATTACTTTCTTATTAGAAGTCTACTCCACTTTGGGGGATTCCCCAAAACATCTGACCAACACTGTTCCCAAAAAGTCAGCGCTTGCCAACGCTTTCAGTAGCAGTTCTCTTGCTCACGTTCTTGTTTTCGCCAGCTTTCGCATAATTCGAGGCTTGTCCACTGGCAGGCCGACCGAACATTTTATTTGTCGTCAGCTGCCTCTCAGGCGTTAATTACACTGTAGTTGTTTGTGATAGTTTAGTTTTCTACATAAACCCAATCTTTTTAGTCAAGTCCATCTCTGACAGTGAGAGGAAGCTAGAATTATCTGCTGTGTTCCGAGGCCTTTTTGTTGGCGTCGTCATGCATTTGTCGCATAGCTCCAACCTGCTTCACAACTAACAAGTGTTTCTGACCCAGATCGAAATCCAGTCTCCAGGATTTTTAAGTGCTGCTTTAAAGATAGTCTTTCTGGTAGCCGAACCTTAACACCCTTCAAGATAAAGTGCATATACCTTCTTTTGCTTTGCACTGACCTACCTACCTAGTTTTGCTCTTAAAATCCATTCACTCTACTTCTGTTCATGTCTCTTCAATCCACATGAAAATTTTAAAGTATTCAGCGACGAATGACCGAATAACAACAAGAAAAGTGGATACCTGCGCATCCCTGTCTTGAATATTAAGTCGAAAAAAGGGATCTATGCAATGCGTGTAGCTTGAATGATCTTTGGAAAAAATGGAACAAAAAACTGACATTGGTGCTATGCAGCCTTAATTCATAATACTTTCTAAGAAGATTCTGGTGTGGGCTAGTTGGTTCATACTTTCTTCGAAAAGTTTACCACAGCCCAACGGATGGAAGGCAAGCTAGAAGTAATACGAAACACGGGACGGGCGCCGACTATCAACTCTTTATTGCGTCATAAAAGCCAGTACAATTTATGCCAAATTCCTGGACCGCGCGATTCACTATCAGCTAGTAGATATTGCGAAGGATTGCCAAGGGTGTGAGGCGTTCCTTCGATATGTCCACTGGCTGACAGTGTATCACGTGGTCCAGAAACATGGTATAAATTGTGGTGGTTTTTATGACGCAATATAGATTTGGTAGTCAACGCCAGTCCTTCCTTTCGTGTTTCTTCTATCTTGTCCTCGTTCCGTGGCGCTGTGTTATTCTGTTTCGTTGAAAATTTAGCTCATAAAAAGCGCACGATAGTGCAAGAAAACAAGTGAATGCTTCACTGGTAAATCTTAATACTATCCTGGCGTAGGCAGCTTTGTGACGGAAAACTCTTAAAAATGTGTTTCACATAAAAGGCTTCAAAAAATTGTGAGAGTAGGCGTCGCACTTTGCTGCGGCTGCAGCTATACGCAAGTTTCCGATGTCACTCAAGACGTTCGACCCCATCTTTCGGCATGTCTGTGCCAAGCCACTGGGCTTTAGAGATGTTCTGTTTAGAAGAAGCGTGCTTTGAGTTGGAGCGGCAAAGCTCTTGCGCTACCGTGAATAGCACTCTATTCCGTAACGTAGGGAGCGACCATACGTCAAAAGTGTGCAAAAGCGCTTGGTAGTGAAGCCCTCGTGCATTATGTGCTCCCGGTGGCTCTTTATCCGGTTGATTTGTCGTTAAAAATCGAGGCGAGGCCCGGAGATACCACCGTCTCTGGAACGCGCCATCTGCACATGACAGCGAGCCGTAACTCACATTTTCATTCTGAATAGGCGCACTCCGTCCAAAGCAAGTTCTCGTGCGACCAACGTCACTGGTGCGCAGGGATTACGATAAATTACTCCCTTCTGTGCTTCTTGTCTATAGCGTGACAGAGTTCATAGGAAGCAAGTTTTCAAGCTTCACCTTGTGAGTTTGTTGTTCAGAACTTAGAGCGGTGCTGTGTGACGATAGAAAACCGGAACGCCAACTTATACACGGGACGAAGCAACTTCTGCGGTACTATCTTAGCCTGATTGATCAGTGCTGGAGCTGAAGCCATTTGTGGAACTATCGTTCTGTTGAAATATACGAAGAGAGATGGCTGATTGATAAGTTACTTCGCATTCACCGGGTGATACAAATTATCGGCAGCACATGTAAAACACTAGAAACCAGTTGTACGCTGTTATGCTATGACATTGATGATTGGTGCCTGCTGTAGTTTGTATGCCAAACAGCTCCTTTAGAGAGGAAAGCAAATCACTGGCCATTCATCAACTGCAGTGAGGTGGGTCGTTTCCTTACTGACACCCAGTCCTTCGGCGATTATTGGAAGTGTTTAACTGCGATCATTGTCTAGAATCATCGGCAGAAATGCTTCCTCTGGCACACAGGAATGCCCATCCTATTTAGTGTGCACTAAAACAGAACGTCCTACAGCGATAAAGAAGGCAACAAATTGTTCACTTTAGTGAGGCTTAAAAGTAGATTTTTGGCTGGGCAACTAAACGTGGCTTAGCCAAGAATCATATGTATTCGCAGGTGCCAGGGATCTTGGAATTATTTTTTTTGTATTCTATTCTACTTCTTTTGTCCCCTTCTCTTTACGGATTGCAAATCAAGTGCAATGTTTGGTTAATAAGGGAGCAATTATTCACTCAAAATCAACCCAAGCGCAGCCATACGGCAACAAAGGAAAGCTAACAGCATCCGTAGAAACTTCATAGTTAAAGAAAAACTCTACTTAACCTTGGGGAATTCTCTAAAACATTTCACCAATGCTTGGTTAACCTAGCAGTATTTGCTTCCTCTCTCCTCTTCAGTGTAGCCCTGGTGCCAACCCTGTAACGTAATGGGATTATATTTTGATGAAGGTTATTCGGTGGCTAAAAATGTCACTTTTTTTTCTCGCGGAACCACTGCCGGTTACTTTTTTCAACGAATGCTATCAAAACGGTGAATATATGAAAGTCAGAAACTCTGAACTCAATAGGCGCGCGAAAAGAGTGCTGTCGAGGCACCTAGCATCCAAAGAATAACACAATTGTGCCCATGTTGTTTTTGTTGGCTTAGAAGTGAGTGACGTCAAGGACGCGGGAGCATTGTGGATATTATTGCCATTTCCTCGCCGCAGAAGGTAATGATATGCTCCATTATATTTGTTATCTTATTTACTGGCGAGGGGGGTGGGGTAGTTTAGCTGCATACAAAGATAACCTGCTCCGCCTCCCCAGCCTATCGCATATCTACGCGTCCCGCCGAATACTGATGTCGCGCTCCGCACTTATATATCTTTGCCTCCTATATACAGGGTGTTTCACCTCAGACATTG